>NQII01000408.1:580369-618263 GCA_002778355.1 Clitarchus hookeri | reverse complement strand
GCTTCCCTGTAACCAAAGATGCATATGTATGAATTGATGTTACTGATATTTTATCTGCTGGGGAAATATTTTTTAATATTGATACCAGAAATCATGATGTAAAATATCAAATATAATGTGTATGTATATATTATTTGCCTGTAAAGAGATCGTAGTCTTTATGAATCACACTTACAGTACGTAATTTTGTCATGATACTGCTCCTACTCCATTAATATAGTTATAGTATTTTCCGGAATTTTTTCTGCCTGTAAAGTAGCATGTCTGCAACATGTTAAGGGTAGAACTTTCAGATCTCTAATAGTAAGTTAGGCCATCAACCAAGAGTAATACTTTGATCTTTGTCCTTGTAGTTAACTAGGCCACCAGGATATATAGCATGGGTTAGTTTTCCTCAACCAGTTGTGTATTGAACAACGTGCAAGAACAACTTTGTCCACAGTTTCTGTTAATAAAGAAATTGATTTATCAAATATTCTGAATTTACTTACGAGCATACCAAAAGCATTTTATACCACTGTGCATATCCTAAGAGTCTGTAGTTGTATATCCTCTCTTCTTACAATAAATCCTGTCTGCTATAGGTCTTCATGAGGCAAACCTTCAGGGAAAATGCATCATCTCCTACAATGACGGAAGTAATTCAAGACAAAGATGATGTAGAAAATCTAGCAGTTGAGGAAACTGTGTCGCATGATACTCATCTATACACACTCCAACATACTGCTACACCATCCACGACTCGTAATTCCGCAGGAAAAAGACATGGTTCCCCCAGCACAGAGAGAACATCATATTTTGTACCCACAAAAAGGGACAAAAGTAAGCAAGTAAACAAAGAAGTAGGTTTCATTTCAGAAGACTTAGGTAAACTGCAAGACAAAAAAAGCAGAACAATTCGTAGACAATAACGATGACTGATATGACCACTTTGGGAGATGCATTGCAGCAATGTTGTGAACCATCGGACCTCCTGGTGCAATGGTGAAACAACAACAGATTAGAACCTTGGTCACCAACAAAATGTGCACACAGGATGCTGCACATTATAGTGACAACATTGATAGGCAAACTGAATCCACTAATCAGAGTGGAACTTACACAAGTGTTGACTCTTCATCTACGGCATTGAATGATTGTAATGTAATTACCATATTACAATTACCAATCACAAAATGTAGGTAAAATTAATCAGTAATTTTTACTTACTTGAAAAAATTCTTGTAAGGCAGTGAATATGGCATCCCAGGTGTATGGAAGAAATTGACTAATTGTGTTCTCAGGGATTCGGAAAAAGTATTCTAAAATTTAAAACAGTCTCCTGTTTCTAAGTACCGCAGGGTCACTTGAAGCTATCATCAAAATAACGGTTTTTCAATTCACTTTCAATAAATGTTGAGCCTCCCAAAACTTTATATTTAGAAATCCACTCCCTAACCCACCAACGCCGTCTTACTTGTACATTTAGAGTCCACACACAATTTGACTGTCTTGGAATACACAACCGCATTAGCCTCAGCTACCAATACATCCATTCTCACCATGACTTTGATGTCGGCTGACCCATGGGTACAACTTCTATTTATTCCTATACGTGTGAATAGTCCATGCTTTCCATAAGCATGGCAGCTGTCAGGAGTGAGCACACTAGTGTAAATCACATTCGTAACTTATGCTCCGTGAGAATGCGTCTTAGTTATGACATTAGTTATCCGATTGACTTACATTTCCTGCATGGCTAGATTTTGTTGAACAGTTTGAATTTCCTTTTCATCTCTAATTCTGACCTTACTGCATTTTTTAATTGGGATAATTAATTGCTAATTTGAGTGGAATTCTCTTTGGATTTACTGTATTAGTACAATTGACTGATTTGATGTAACATTAGACGCTTTATTTGAATTATTATTTATTATGTTCACAGCCGATCCAGATCTGGAATTAATTTTGGAAGCCGTGGCAGTAAACAATGTATTTCATTTGCAATCACTGTCGAATACATCGCTGCGGCTTTCTTTCCTTTGCTCTTTGGACACCAGGTTGTGTTTTTCCGTGTCTTGTTCTTCTCTGATTTGAGCTTCTTCAAAATAATGATCCCCCTTACTATCCACTGAAAAAAATTTTCTAAAGTATTTCAATTTAAACTCTAAAGAATTTATAGCTAAACTTGCAATCTCACTGTGTCCCGTGTAGTGGGTCTGCTAATCTTATTGCGCTACTACACAGATTGGCAATACTGTGATTAAAAATTATGAATGATTTTGTAAATATTGCCAATTCAAGAGAGTTAGGGGAATAATACTGAAGAAAAAAACTGGCATGAAGTTTTAGGGAGATAGTTATTTTAGTATATATGCGAATACGTTCATGGCGTTACGCATTGTCGGTGGTACAGCGGCTGATATGAAGGTTGGTGAAGGTCAGGCACTACAGAACTAGGTCAAGGATAATTAAGATAAGTGAGCATCAGCTGTATGGTAACTGATTCCTATGAATAGTTACATCCAAAAACCCATAGAAAGGTACGACACAAATTAAAAGATAGCATTGCAGAAATTCACTAACGAAACATTTACCCATATGAAAATTTTGTACCATTAAACTGATTTCATACGGACTGTGAACATAAGACACAAACCAGTACGACACTTAGACACCCATTAATAAATAAAACTCATTATGATTCTCTTATTAAAATCTATTGAAGATATATAAAATCTTAATGCTGGCATATAATATGTGAAAACTAAGCAAAATCAAAGTTACTATAAATTATCAAGCTATATATTTTAACTGTATTTAACTAATTAACTACCTTTTTTGGACCATATAGGCATTTTCCTTTTACACAGGGTTCCTAATGCAGTTTATTATTTTAGTCCAAAATTTTAACCAATTGTAATTCTGAGTTTATGTAAATTTGTATGTCCATGAATTTCATTAGTGATGGGTGGCTACTGCAGTTAGCATGACTATACAAATAAAAAAAAAGCTTCTGGGTTATCTTTAAAAATTCTCCACGGCAGAATTGTTTCCAACATTTTGACATGACAGTTGATGTCTGATGAAAGGTCTCTAAGCCAGAATGTATGGGCGTTATTCGGCAGCCTTACTGCAGGAGATAGTTATTACTGTAAATTGCATCATTTTTGCCGGGGTTGGCTGACAACTAAGATGAAACACACTCAAATTAAACACCTTTCAGCATTTAAGGCTTATTTTTGCTGGCCCACACTAAGAATAACTTTACTCAAACTTCTAGTAATACATTATATTGAATCTGATTTGGTTTAAAACCAAATTTTAAATCATTGTTATATGTAAGTTAATGCTGGTCCTTCATGGCTGCGAATCCAAGAGTTGTTATTCTTTTTAAATAACCAGTACGTTAAAATTCCTATGTTGTACATAACAGATAAGAAAGGTCCTAAACTCAATGAAATCAGTCCATTCACAATGTTGTTTAAATAGGCAACCAAAGCAGAAAAAAAATTACTTTAATGAAAATGCATAGAATACACATGAAAACTACATAGATGTCACAAAAATTAAGTTTCTTATAATATGCAAACTCTATCACTTAAAAGTTAATTTAAATAAAACTGTTGATGTTCCATAAATTATCTGGGTGTGCTATATCTTAAGTTTTTGGCATTTCACACACATTTGATTTGACTTAGTCTACTATGAAAAATTTTTGCCACCGTTCTGAATAACATTCGCAGATACAAGTACTTTACAGACCATTCTTAAAACTGCTTGGGATTACCTCCTTTCTTCGTCTCAGTAAACATTCTCATCCTCGCATGTCTGCGCTCTCCTGTCACGAAAGGAAACATGGCAACTCCGGCAGCCCTTCTTCCATCTCCTCCAGCGTGCAAACCTCATGGCAACACGGGCCACATGTCAATCTTCCACAGGCAAGTTGCCTGTACCTTCGCACATACCTGCAATCTCTGCATGTGCTTCTCCAGTTACTGGTTATGCACTTAGTACTGCACGTCTTTGCATGCCTGAAGGGGAGGGAAAGGGAAACAACACAGAATGGTGGTATGTAACACTGCCTTCTCCTCAAGTCTGTTCATCCTGAACAGACTCTGCAACATCTACACCTTCATAGAGTGCCAGTCAGTCTATGTGGACTACCACAAACTTTTCCTTTACGGAGCCTCAATGATGAATTCAGGGGAACGTATCACTGACTTGCTTCAAAATTTTATAAGGCTTCCAGAACATCCCTGATACAATGACCTGTATCCTTCACAGTGTTTTGTGTCATACAGTCATACACACTGTACTCGGAATTTATCCCAACACACTCTCGGGTCATGTTGAATGTTCCTTTTGATGCTGGCTGAGACTGTGGTACATTCATCTTCTGCTCCTTTCTGAGTGGCTTCCTTTCCCCCGAAGATGCATATGTGCAAATTCATTCCTTAGTTGGGTTTCTCTCTCTCTATTACCTACGGAGTCTTCTTAGACAATTCGACTCATGTATCATGGACCGTCATACTGCTTGGTAGTGATCTTTCTCCTGTTTTTGAGGTATGTTATTTCCAATAGTTGTAGTTTGGCTGCACATCAAATTATGATCACTGTTGCTGCTAGATTTAACTATTGGCGAGGCTGCTACCTGGCTAGTTTCTCGATGGTTGATGTTGGATCACATCCTTGGACACTAGGCTTGTAAGTATCTATCCTTTCCACAGCTCCAACATTCTAAGTGATTACATCAACGAACGACTAGTGCTGTCAGGAGTTCTCTTACCACCAAATCCAGCCTCCTCAAAATGCTATCAGTTGTATTCACATCTGGCTGTTGCATCCTGCAATTCCTTCGAGGGAATTAACCTCTCAAATATCCTGTTTTGCCACACCCCTACATTCCCAATGCATAAGTGGACGAAAGTGCAACTCCATCGTGAAGACTTGTATTTTTCATTTTGGCCCCCAACTCCTTCAGTGTCTCCTTTATACTGTCATCATCGTCCTCCCTCAGCATCACTCCCCTTACCAGACGTCGGGGCGTCTGCTCCTGCTTTGCCGACTCCACCTTCAAGACTTGGGCCAGGACATCCTGTATGTCGTGAGGCACTGCTAAGCATACCCCTCGGTCAACATTCGCAGCGGCAGTAGCATTCATGAAGAAATCAATTATGATGATGTTGCATGCTTCCTTGTTCCTTGGGGCACCCCCCCAGGAGATTGGTGGGACAGCTGCACAATTCTTGCCATAGCTATTACAGTGGTTTTCCTGGTTGCTAGATGCAGCTTCGCAGTTGGACATGTCGCAGGTATGTCACCGAAATGTAGCTCCACGGCAGACCCCAGTATGGGGTACTCAAGTCTATGTCGGTCTGGCAGAGACTGCAGTATGCTCAGTGCAGGGCTTCTCAAGTACAGCCACAAGGCAGTAAGCCTGCTGTTCGTCTGAACAGCCATTCCGGGTGATGACTATTTCAAATTGGTGTTGGTCATTCCCGCCAGGGAGTACGGCCATTGTAAGGGGACGGGCTTAGTTGGAACCCCCTTCCCCATTCCTGGCTGTGCAACATAGATCTGCCTGCCACCTTCAGTTTGCTGTATTAATTACGATTTGCCCTTCTTCCCCACTTATCTCAGCTGCTGGTACAGTGATAGTGGAACCCCGCTGATGATGAAATTCCTCCCATTCATTCTTCATGCACCCATTACCTGTTTTATTTTGATCACAACACTGTCCAACTCTCACACGACACTGTCCATCCTTTCATTTACACTGTCCAATCTTCCATTTACACTGTTGACTTTTTCATTTACATTGTCAATTTTCATGCCCACAAAACCAATTCTGGTATTCACTAACTCCCTTAATGCCTTCTATTTTTCCTAGTTACATTTTCATTTACTTTGTTTATTTTCCTAACTACACTATAAATTTACTTCTTATCATTCACTGCTATAGTTGTACATAACAGTCTGTAATTTTCTGGCCTACAACTATTACAATTAATTTTTTTTTGCCACTCATTACTGGCCTATTGCCTTACTTNTTTATTTACATATAAATACCTCCATCCCCTTTTGACACCAGTGTTATGGATCGCCAGAGGCATATCCAAGTTCGTAAGGGATGGAGGTCTTAATATAAAATATTTAGATTAATTTTTTTTATTTATAAAGTTATAAAAAAATATACAGCTAGTATTTACAACATTAAATTACCTATCTCTACTGTTAATGCAGTACTTCTTATTCTCAGTGAGCGCAATATGTAATGTCAATGTTAATTTCTAATTAAGTCTGAATCACTATCCTTTCGTAATGGTTTACAGTTACATAATTCACAATTATTATTTACACATTTACAATTCAACTATCCAACATCATTCCAAATGTCTGTAATAACTCATGCATCCAGTTCAATAGTACCACCCATTAGTCTCATTCTCCACTGCACTTATGCTCGCAGTACACAGACTTCACTCTTGCTGGTCACTGTTGCATTCGCCACCTATCACCACTTCACTGGTTCCACACACCTAGCACTTACGGCTGTACAAGGTTCCAGACTATAGACTGTCAACTTGGAGGCCGACAGCACTAATATAGACCAACTGGCCCAATCCAGAAGGTTCCCCGTAACCCAAGTCATGCTGAGGGAAGCAAGGGCGATGACCAGAACATTCTTGCAACAATAATCCCAGACATTCAATCATCAAGGATGGGAAGTAGCATGAGCCTAGATAGACTTATTAGGGCACACTTCAATCTCCAGTGGGCAGCTTGTCTGTACCTTCGTGTGTGCTCTTCTCTGGTTACTAGTGATATCAGCAATCATCTGAAAAGGGAAAAAAGAACGGCACAAGGACAAAAGCAGCCGCCCACAATCTCTGCGTGGCTTCTATAGTTACTGGTGATGCCCTTGAAGCACTGCACTTCTATATCCGAACGGAAGGGCAAGGGAAACGACTGAAAAATGGAACGTAACAATATTTAAAAACTTGAATAAGAGATGTGGTCATGTTGGCTGCATCATTATAGCTTTTAAAATCTGTACAATTTATTTGTATGCTATTTTCACTAGACAAACATTTCTCCCTTTGGTATGAAATAAGTTTTTAAATCTGGTGATTTTAACACGAATCAACAAAAAGTTGTTAAGACTTTCTCCCAGGTGCAGATCCAGAGTAGGGGAGGGGGGATATTGCACAGGACATGCTCTCCACCAAGCCCTCACATTTACATTAAATTTTCCAACAAAAATTTTAAAACTAAAATTAAATATCATTATTTAAAATACATATTGTTAAAAGATGCCTGAAGAGCGTATATCCAGGTTCGTGAGGGATAAAGGTCTTAATAAAAATAAAAGAACAAAATTTGATTTATATTTTATTTAAATTATCTATTGCCACTATTACTCTTTTATTTCTCAATGAGAGCAGTATTTAACGTCTATATCAACTCTAATTAAAGTCATTCACAACATCTCTGTTTGGTTATAATAATTTAAATCACACTCATCATTAACACATGTTCAGTCTGTCTGTTGCCATCATTTGAAATGTCTTTCACTCATGCATCCAGTTCAATAGTCCAGCCCGCCAGTGGCATTCCTCACCCCACCGACACACAGTCGCAGATTCAACTCCCACTGATCACCTCCGGCACAATCGCCCAAACTCCTGATGATCATAAAACTCGCAGCTCAGAGGTCGGACGAGCTTTTATAGTTGCTGGCCTTGACCTGTATGGTTTGCAGCACCCCGAGTCACACTGAGAGAAACTCAGTCATTAGTCCAGAACATTCTTCAGCTATATGCAAAAATTCAATATGCTGAAGGTCAGGAGCATGGGAGCTGCAAAAGGCTTATCATGGGCACCAGGTGGAAGAATGGGCAGCTGCAAACTTTGTAACTAAAACTGATAGGATTATCACTCTCCTGTCATTCAAACATCCCTTAGTGACTCATCGCCTGCTATAACATCACTACTCTGTCCTCTTCCGCTTGCTCGTGCGGAGCGACACATAACAGTATTTTATTAATTATAAAAATTTCCTAAAATCATGGCAGTGCCCCCTCTCATGCCACAAATTTAAAGTCTAGACCCGCACTTGCACAATGGGAAAATAACCCCCTCCCCCAACAAAAGTATAGATCTGTTTCCGTTTTCTCCTGTATAAACATTAGGCCTAAACTTCGAGACATTTTTTCCATGCCTAATCTTTGAGACATTTTTTCCATTATAAACATACTTCAATGAAATTGAATAAAATTCAATTTTTTATGGGATAGATAAATTTTTTTTGTGAATTGTGCAGAAATTAGTACAAATTTTCAATTATCAGTTTACTGCAGGTGAATTGTAAATTTTCTTGGTTAGGGGTACACACTTTTCAAACTACCTATAACATACACTTGCATAATTAGCTTTCTTTCTTTCTTTGTACACATCCCCTATCTTTACCCAAATAAAACCATTCCCATGCCAATAGTTCAAAATATTACATTGTTAAAATGATGTTTCATAACAGCTATTAGAGTAGCTTTCGCAAGTTGCAGTATGCCCATTTTCGTTTTCATGCTAGCTATCCACCAAGATAAATGCTTACCGGTTATCCCACAGCTGAATAGCTAACAAGAGAATGAATTTTCTAGAGAGCAGTAACACAAGCTCATACAACACATTTTAAGACTGACATGAGAATAAGTTTCGTCCAGAGCACAAACCCTGAATGCTACCTGGCATAAGGAATTTTCAACCAACACAGCAATGAAAATCAAAATAATTTATTAGTAGAGTCGAAATATACNAATACAATTCTGTGTGCTGTATATAATTCCGTTGCACTGAAGAATATGAAAATCCGGTCCTTAATCATTGCTTTCAAATTACTTTTTATAATTTTACCCCAATTTTTTTTTGTTTTTATGGCATTACTAGAGATTGAACTAAATGGTTATTTAGTGTAACTTTATTATAAAGATTTTTTAGTATTTTTGTAAATTTACCCTCAGGTAAATTTCATTTGTATGAAACTTAATCCAAAGTATTATGTTTAAATAATTGTTTTTAATTAGGTTTTTCAGTTCAGTTACATTTTTATTAATGACAGGCAGATATTGTTAATTTTGTTTGCTAAGCAAAATATTTGTTTATTTTCATAGACTCCTAGAACTCTGTACATAGAAACCTTATTGAAATTTGTGATTTTTATAAATGTTTTAAAGGTATTTCTATGTAATGAAGGAAATATTTTCTTTGGAATGAGTATCTTGTTTATTGTGTTACCTGTTTGGAAATTATTTAAAATTTTTTAACAAAGCTCAGCTTGAAAAAAGACTGTGATTTTGAGATCTCTTTCGGCTTGTTTCTTCTCTCACAGTATTACTTAGGACTTTGAGACATCAGCTTGTCTTTTTTTTGTTACAATGCTGTGCCGACATAAAGTAGTTAGGGATGCCGAAACAAATGTCTTATGTCTGCATTTACATGAGCAATATCAATGAAGAGAGGCTCAAACACAATATAAAGTAATTTAGTAGTTTTAGTGCTAGGTTTGGAAAGGCAGGGCCGCAAATGCAGCTATCGTCGGACTTGAGAGATCTAAATTTAACTTGATTGCCGCCCTGTAAACTTGTAAATGTAAGTGTTCTACCTTTTTTTTTTTTGGTTTCCTTGCACACGCATGCTTACCTGGACTGTAACATGATTGATGTAAAATTGGTTATCACATTAAGAACATTTAAAAGTAATGCCTATAAAATTTAATTGCAAAACTTTCTCAGACATATTTTAAAAAAAAATCAAAGAATTGAAGTTAAGTTTGACGTTTTACACAGTCGTTAAATGAGATCGCTCTTGCTTTAACTACAGTGAGCTACATCGTGTTTCGTGATTTTCCCGGAAGAAGGATTGTATTAAAGAACTAACTAAATACGTAATTTCAGTTAAGATCTCAATGCATGAAAGGCACCCAATAAAATAAAACTATTATTTTTCAGTATAAGAGTGTTTGCTAAGAAACGATGGTTAGTTGCGGGCAGCATCCCTATTAATTATTCTGCAGTTAATCTTCAACTCTTCTGATAATTTTTCCTGAATATATTTTCACTCCATTTCAATTTCCATTATATGTTGATTTTTATTTCATGCAAGAAAAGAATTGATTTAAGGTTTTACTCAGACATACATGCAAAGTGCATGTGTATCTATGTATGTTTCTGTTGTGTTACAGGCCAGGGTCACTCGTACCACTTCTGGTAAGGTTTCCTTTTTATTTGTACTTGTATTTGTTCTTCTTTGTCATTTGTCTATGTAATGTCAATACTGCTTCAAAATAGTGTTAACTTTGTTAGGAATTATTTCTCTGTTATCTGTTCATATACTAGATATGGTAGGCATCCGTGCTAGTATATACTTGCTGTTGTACCACTATAATTTATATAGGCTACCTATTTCACAGAGATAATATTATTAATAATAATATTATTTTCACGAAGATAATAACAATAGTAACATACTATATTTTATCCTTCAGCTTTCTTCTGTTGTAACAAATACACTAGAGACCTACACCTGTCAGCGTGAAGAGCTGCGAGAAAATCCAGTTGTATTGTGACACCCAGCAAGAAGATAGCAGCACCTCTGTTTAATAATAGGTACATTCATTGAAGTTAACAATATAGTACCAACATAATGAATATCAAGACTAAATTTTCTTTTCTCTCTGCAAAACTTATTTAAAAAGGCGGAAAATTAAACAATGAAAACTAATTCTTAGTATGTCAAATATTTCAAATGTGGAGGTACAAGAACTGGAGAAGGTGCAAAGAAGGGCGGTGAGATGGGTGAAGGGTTGATGGAGAAGGCAGGGGCGGGATGGTGAGGATGAAGGATGAAAGAAATGGGGTGGAGCTCATTGAAGGACAGGAAGAGAGTTGAAAGGTTGGTCAGGACGTGGAGAATGGAGGAGGATGAGGAAGGTTATGCTGCCAGCTAAGGGGGTGTTTACAGGAAGAGGAAACAACAGTGAGAAGATTCAGAGGGTGTGGATGAGATTGGAGCGGGGTAGGCAGTTTATGCTTGTAAGGTATGTGAGGGAGTGGAATGTATTGCAGGAGGAATTGCTATCTGTGAGGGGGAGTTGTA
This sequence comes from Clitarchus hookeri, assembly GCA_002778355.1. Taxonomy (NCBI): domain Eukaryota; kingdom Metazoa; phylum Arthropoda; class Insecta; order Phasmatodea; family Phasmatidae; genus Clitarchus; species Clitarchus hookeri. The sequence continues at coordinate 607,127 of NQII01000408.1, read as the reverse complement.
AAGTTTAGGAAGGGCACGGAAAATAAGTTTGGTTGGGTAGGGGAAAGGTGAGAGAGATCGCCACCAGGTGGTAGCCCAATCGCGGGTGTGTTGGTTATTGTTATTATTATATTAATTCTTTATTGACAAAAGATGATGACATATAAATTTATTTTTGTGCACTCGCCTATGCTATGCTGTCCTGTATTTGTCTCTAGTGTATATGGTTGTAGGCTACATCTGAGCATGCCCCTTTTTGAGAAATAACTAAGCAATATTCGTATAACGAAAAAAAAATTAGTTTTGAATCTGTTTGTACCAATATAAGGACAATTCCTATATTGTCCACAAAGATTTTAATAAAGATGCACCAAGTAGGCTTACAGTACTTAACAGAAATTTGCCATACAATGACCACGCCACTTTTGTAGCCTAACTAAAACTTTCAATTTAAAAAATTTAAACTAAACCTACGATTCCAATATTGATGATGATCACCTATGCTTACTGGCACTTTTTTTTTTCAAGCTACTGGGCAGCAACCTTTACCAGACTGAATTAATTACAAAGAGCAATGATTTTACTGGGAGTGTAGGAGGTAGATTGACATAGGCTAAAACCTGTACCTAAAATTGTAAGATGTGAGTTAAGGACGTTCTCTTCAGACATGCCAAATCAGACACTGTATTGTTAAAAAATATATAAGTTCCCTGTGCAGTTCCATAGAATCACCTTAAAACTATATATATATATATGTGTGTGTGTGTGTGTGTGTGTGTAATTTAAAGACATAACTTACCCTAAGAAAGAATTTGCAGGATCCAAACTTTTTTTTAAGTACCCAAAACAAATATACAAGTGAAGTTCATGTAAAAGTCAGCTTTTTAAATTACTATAGTCATTTTCATTCCAAAAGAATTACCCAATTTATATGCAGACCCTAGAATATATGCTGGTTTTTTATATCTAATAGTCCTGACATTTATGGTGTACAGTCATTGATATTACTGCTCCTGTTGTCGCTGAAGTGATAAATCGTTCCCTTAGTCAACATATTTTTTCAAGGCACTAAAGATAGCTATGACTAACAATTTTTAAGAAGGGCAGCCAGGGTGATCTATTAAACTATCAACCGATTTCTATATTAGCTAAAATAATGGAAACGATTATATAGTTTCTGCTTATAAATTATTTTGAAAATAATTATCTTTTTATGAAAATGCAGTATGGGTTTAGAAATGGTAAGTGAACAACTACTGCCCTGCTTGCTCTGGTTGATAAGATAACTGATGCTTTTGAAAACAGAGAGACAGTTCTTATGCTTTATGACCTTACCAAGGCCTTAGATAGTGTTTCACATGAAATACTTTTCGATAAACTTGCTTGTTAGAATAAGTGGAATTGTTTTAAATACTCTCAAATATTATCTTCAAGATAGAAAACAGATACCAGTAGTTTCAATCATGGCTACATTTTCTGAGGAGTTTGGATCACGGCATACCACAAGGTTCAGTGCTTGGACCATTGTTATTTCTTATTCTTGTTATGATTTATAACTAAATGGATGTTCTTTACTTTTTGCAGATGATGCTACTTTAATAGTGAAAGGTGATGATAGAGATACTGTATTTCAAAAAACTGATGAAATTTTAGAGGCTCAACTCTGGTTTCTAACAAATAAGTTACTACTAAATCAAGGTAAAACTCAGAAGTTACTCTGTACATTAGCCTGACAGATCAGTGCTAATGGAATGAATGAGGTTAAATTGTTAAATTTTCTGGCTGGATACCAAGTTTTATTGGGATAATCATATTAACGAAGTGCGAGTCAAATTATTTAGGATACTTTATCTTCTAAGAAAACTTAAAAAATTGGTGACGGAGACCTACTTAGTTATGGTATATCATGCTTTATTTCATAGCCACATAAATTATGGCTTGATACTTTGGGGTCATTCACCAAATGTTGTACGTGTCCTGCTTTTACNTGGCTTGATACTTTGGGGTCATTCACCAAATGTTGTACGTGTCCTGCTTTTACAGAAAAATACATTTAGAATAACAACTTCCACATGGTATTTGGATCATTGTAAGCCAATTTTTATCCAATTCAGCATTATGACAATTGTTATTCAACATGTTTTTAATGTTTCAGTACATTTGAAGGAAAATCTCATAAATTACTCTAGAAGGGAGGTAGTCCATGAGCACAACACTCGACAGGTCAATGAATTAAACATTCGTAAGTCTAGACTTTGTAGGACTCGAAAGACATAATATCCTATATCAGCCTTAAAATTTCATAATTCACTTCCCCAAGAAGTAAGACAAATGAACATGAAATTATTTCACAATACTTTCCAGAAAAAATTGTTAAATATGCCACTTTATTCTTTAAGTGAACTCAATGTAAAGCCTTTCTGGGATGGTAACTACATGGTTGTAAATATGCATTAATAATATTATGTCATTACTATAAATTTCATTTATTGATATGCATACAGTTTAGTGCTATGTTTTTTTTAGCTACCTCAAATTTATATTTTATGTTACTGATTTAAACCTCTCTTTTTTGATGCAGTCCATCTGGATGTAACCGGTCAAAGACCTAGTAATACATAAATAATTAAATATGACTGTTCCCTCACATTGCTATGATTCAGTAAAGTTGGACAAGCCTAGCGAACAGTAGCAAAGTGTTGGTATCCAGGCCAGGTGAAGAATCCAAAACCAATTACAGCAATAATAGGTCATTAAACATATCAGTGAAGCACCAGCAGAGCTCCCCTTCTGGCGGCGTGGTATTTGGGAAAATTACGCCACCAGAAACTACATAATACTTGGAAACACTTTGTACGGAGTCTGTCTGTGGACCCACGCCGAGATGAAGCATCAAGATGTAGCGTGGCATGCCGCTCCTCGCCTTCCGACTCAACCTCCAGCGACTGTATCATTCAGGTTAGTCATGTAATGTAATTGATTAGGACCTCCCACGCCAATAACTTATATTTAATGAATATAATAATAGTTCAATTAAATACCTGCTCTGTCTACATAATTAACTTCAGTCTAAATATTAACACCCTAACCCCTAGTATAAAAATATTAAAAACATAATAAGTGATGAAGGCGCCTAAAGTTCTCCACCTCTTGCAGCCAAGTGAAATGCTACCACCTCCCCCCCAACTAAGTGCCCCACTCCCCCTAACTTTATTTTGACAGTAATAATTATAAATAATAAAGCACTTCTGCTTTGTGTTCAACATTAATAACATAATTAGAAGCTAAACCCTGTCGTGTGACGGTTTAGGGATAGTAGAGCGACGCTGGCCCACAACCACCCTCCCCCCGCATAACCAGGGTAGAGACACGTGAACAGGCAGGTGACAGGCCGCAGTTACACGTGTCTTGCTGCGCGTCCTGCTGCGTAGGCCTCCCTGCCATCCCCCTTCACCCCCTTGGCCACTCGCCTGCCCGTGAGATCTGTGAAGCGCAGAGGTTTCACGCGATATCACCAAATAATCATGTGTATTTCGCCTAAACTCAGAAAATACGCACCACAGAAGAAATAGCTGACGAGCTGGATATTGGTGCAGAGAAAACCCCCCTCCCCCCTTTAGCTAACCACAGGACAATGTGGAAACGCACCGAAGAAGTAGCTGACGAGAGTAAGCTAGGGGCGANCCCCCAATCCCTTCAGGAACCAGGACACGTGTTTTGAAAGGCATTGTTCTGCGTTCTACCACCTCACCCCCTCACCTCCCACAAGACGACACATGCCGACAATTAAGGATGGACACTGGCAAGTATAAAAACCCCTTTTCGAGAGAAGTGGGGTGCTCAGTTCATTTGTACCGCGCAGAGAGCAATCAGTTGAAGATCGCAGCGCAGAGAGAGGTCAGCCGCGCCATTTTTGGCCGGGGGCAAATCGGACCCTCGGCCACGTCAGTAGAACATCACCACAGTGAGACGGCAGCAACAGCGGGCCTTTGCCAAAGGCCGCCCATCGCCGGAGCTCACCCCCCACAGCTGACAGCACCCGCAGCAAGAGATAAGTATTCAGTACGCCGTCAAGAGAAGCCCCCCTCCATCACGAAGTCGTTAGCAGTCAATCCGAGTAACCAAATTATTAGAGTACCACACCTCTCAAGTGTTGATGTTGTTTATTTGTGAATATATCCGCAACAATATATTCGTCCTTCAAATTGAAACAGCCAAAGTCTACATTATTACAAACCCCTTAACCTTCAGGCATCATATAGTCTGTGCCTGGGGGCATTAACAACGACACTATAAGCCACTCTGTCTTCCACAGTGGTGGTATAGCGTCAACCCATACAGACACGGCCGTTCGGAAATGCTGTGCTGACAGTTCTGTGCAAGTGCACATCAGTACTCTGGCACACATACAGAGCGCATTTTGAGAGACGCACGCAACTTACAAAGCCTACATGTTCCCTAACCCTGTAGTTTAACAATTTATATTTCCTGTACTGCCTACTCCTCCGCAATTTTCCTATTTTCTTCTACTATCTCTGTCTGCTTGTCACTGTTTACTTCTTAAGTTTTGTTGGAATGTAAATACTACACACAGCCAGAATGTAAGTCTTTGGGTCAAGCAGGAACTGTGTTCCAGGGTTCAGTCAACCCTGTGGTTCGACCATCTGCAAGCGTCAGAGGTCCACCAGCCCTGTTTAACAGGATGCACAGACTTCTTGATTTAGAGCATATGAGGGAATTACTGTTTGTTAATCAAAGGGTTCTAACAAAATGCAAGAGTTGCTAGAGTCATACCCATTTCACCTGCGAATGGGAGTGCGCAGACGAACCCAGTTACATACAGTACATAGAAGTCGCTTACCATTGGGTCAAATTTGGTTTCTCACACGGAGGCGAGGAGCACTTTGGGTCTCTGGCGGAGTGGTGACCCGCTAGAGAGGCTTGTTTGTTTCGTTTCTAAGCTAGCTGACCTAGGTACTAGTTCTGAGATATGGGATGCAACTTTGTTTAACCTTGGTGAGTTCATGAGTACCGCATTATTTGCTGTGATTTCAGTGCCATTTCACTGAGTTTAAAAAAAAGAAGTGATAAGTGTCTAATCTTGTTGCAGAATAGGCACCGGTTCTAATGTGTATGCAATTATTACATTAAAATGATTTTAGTTTCTTTTAATATTTTCATAAGGGCTAGATTAACCACACCAATCGTATTTATGATATCACAGTGTAATAACTTGTTTTTACAGATTATATAACTATAACTCACAACTAACGGTACCCATACTAAAAGTCTTATATTGTATTCTATACTATAACTTCTCCAGGGACTTTATGTGACCAATTAAATAACACATACAATTTCAAGTATGCTACTTTATCTAAGCGTAATATAAGTGCAACAGTAATTTTTCCGTTGATAATTTTCTAAAAAATTATCATAAATATGCATGGAATCATAATTATAATTAAATCAACTCTTTCTTTGCATTTCTGTGCACACAGAAAGATTACAAGTTTGAGATGAAAGAGCAGTGTTAATAGAGAAGTAATCACAGAATTACTTATATGAAATTAGTACATAAAATTATTTTAAGTTGCTGAATTACTACATAAAATTTTAACCATAATTTTGAATTTTAAGAAAACACCTATAAGTCAGTTTTTGCCCAGTGTCTTTCCAGTTAAAAATAAATGAGAAAAAAATAATTATAAAAGAAAGTTTTGAAATTTTTTTACATTTAAATGCACTATTTGAAAAAAATATGAATTTGAATCACTAATAAAATTTATAATGTTTAGGGTCCTATTTTAAATATATAATTTTCCCACAAGTGTGATATCATCTTAGGAGAAAATTGTACTAATAAACTGTTTTTTTTAAGAGTTCACAGCACAACCATGAACACGGGACATAGCTGGAGCCTCACGGAGTGTTTGATTCAGCAGTGAAGAAACGCTAAGTGCCACGCCACACTGCATTTTCCACCATAGGTGGCGCAATGGCAATGATCAGCAAATTCCTACTTCACGCGTACCGCTACTCCGTCATTAATAAGGTAAACAACACAGTCACAACTGACCAGCATTACAATAACATTCACAATTAAGCCCCATTACACATACACACCAACACTATTCCGCTTTATTATAGTTTGCACTAAAACACATAACATATCATTAGATTGAATGTGTTGTTCTTTACTATTTTTGTTAATAAATTCTATTATTATTCAGTATTCCAAAAAAAATTACAAATAAGTAATCACAGATAATATAAAACCGAGCTGCATCACATATATTTTTATGACTTACTGTATAAAGTACTATTAAATATTTTCTTCATAAAAAAAGAGACAAAGAAAAAATTAAAAAAAAAATTGTTGAAAACCAAACTAAATTCAGAATCTTGCATAGTTAAAAAAAATTAAAAATAAATTCCAGCACTTATATTTAGACCAGAGCACTCCGAACACATATTACATAGTTATTAAACCTATTTAATACATTTTATACAGGCCTACCAAATACGATCAGAAAATAAAGCTTAATAATTTTCTACAACCTGATGATGATGATAAAATATTTGTAATAGTTATAGTTTCATAAAAACTAAGTTTAATTATTGCATGATTTTCAGGCTTATCCGCAAACATTCAATATGTTAGAGAAAATTTTATATGATAGATAACTTCATAATAATTATTGTAAAATGTTGTACTATAGAGATTACTTAACTATACAAAACACTGAATAGAACGGATACTATGAATTTAACACAAAAATATGTCAATAATACAAATTAATTATGAAATTTTATTTTGAATAATGTGTTAATACTATACAGTAATTGTGAATTTTTATTATGTTTATTTTGTTAGCTTTAAATTAGCATAAGACTCCATACACCCTTCCCACACTTGATATATAGGTCTCATGCCGTGGCACAACTTTGGTTTGTTTGTTTGTTTTACTTATTTTTAATATTATAATAAAATTAATTTATGCCCTCCTGCGTACCAAATGCTAATCCTATTCCATCCTAACAGACATCAACAAATTATGCACTGATTTTTAAGATTGATCATGTAATTTATAATTTTATTAGGCCTATCTTTTTCAGCATTGAGTTGTAATAATCTTATTGTAACTTTCAGCATTAGTGTAATTCTTTCGTAGTTATTGGTGATGGGAGTACTTTAATGTTGTATTTTATCCTTTTAATAACTTTTGTCATTATTATTTAACAATTTATAATTTAAAATTATTATTCTCAGATTAATTTAAGCCACTCATTAAGGGTATTTAACTTTAGTTACCGCGAAATAAAAATACAGCAAGACTTCAAGAACAGTCTGACGCGAATCGGTACCATCCAGTGTTCTGCCGCGGTCGCGTGGAAGAGTATTTACACGCCTTAGCTAATGCCAAGTTCAGGGCCACCGCACGTTACAGTTATACACTCAGCAGAACACTACCCTGGCCGTTCAGACGTAGTCACGAAAGACTTCACGACATTGACAGCTCCGCTTACCATAGTATTTCCTCCTATCTTTCTATCCTGTCCAACTCAGTAATTATTAAGTTTAGGGGCTTTCCTGAACGAAACGTCCTCAACCAACAAAAGTTGCATTATTGGGTTCTGCACAGCTTACCTTGTTCATATTCAAGAGGGCGTGATGTTAAAATAAGTAGAACACATTTTTAAAAATTGCAAAATGTACGAGCAGTTTGCTTGGTTTGTTTACGTCTATTAACGTCTACCACCATTATTAATGACAGCGCATTGCTGATTCCATACTACCTAGCGGCCACGGACGGATGTCATTGCGGGCATTTAAAAAAAATCAGTCGCCATTGCGTCTTTGCCGGGTCTAGTTGTGCCGTCCCAATCCGACGGATTTATAAACGGAGAAAGCAATACCAAATGCTTCTGTGAGTTATATTTGACTGTAAACGAGTGTTTCATTGCGTTATATTTGGCTGAAAACTAGTGATTCAGTGTGTTATGTTCACGTATGTGGTGGATTTGTGTAACACTGTGTTTTGTCGAGTGAGGCAAGGTTGAATTGGCAGTTGACAGAGGAATTATATCAGGTGAGTAAACTGATATTCTTTTGGTGTGTTTTACGGTTCCTTTAAATCACAAAAATCCTAAATTCGTAATTTTGTGTAAAACCCAAAAATCCTATGTTATTGTAAAACCCTACAATCGTAGGTTAGTGTAAAACCCTACAATCGTAGGTTAGTGTAAAACCCTACAATCACAGGTTAGTGTAAAATCCTACGTTAGTGTAAAACCCTGAAATCATAGATTGGTTTAAAACCGGTAATTATTAAGTTTAGGGGCTTTTCTGAACAACAAAATAAAAATTCAAAATTATGATATATTTATACTCTACTAATCACGTAGAACACGAATATACTAGGGGCGTAGCTTTATAATAAGTACAACATATCTTAAAAATTGAACAAAATTGCGAAATGAACAGTATAGCCAGTTTGTTTACGTTTCTGAACAAAACGTCCTAGACACACAAAAGTTGAATTAATGGGTTCTGCACAGCTTACCTTGTTCATATTCAAGTCACCGTAATGTTAAAATAAGTAGAACATATTTTAAAAATTTGCAAAATATGTTTGTTTAAGTCTATAAACGTCAGAGGAATTATACCAGCCCCCTACCTAGGTGAGTCAATTTACATTATTTTGGTGTGTTTTACGGTTCCTTTAAATCCCTACAATCCTACATTCGTACTTTAGTGTAAAACCCAAACATCCTAGGTTAGTGTAAAACCCTACTATCCTAGATTAGTGTAAAACCCAACAATCCTAGGTTGGAAAAAAACCCTACAATCATAGATTAGTGTAAAACCCAAGAATCCTATGTTAGTTTAAAAATGTAAAATAGTGATTCACCCATCGTGGGGTTAGGTTCTGTTAGGTGGGCACATATTACGAAATTAGTCGGACGTTAATGCCCCTAGTATATTCGTGTTCTGCATAATTAGTAGAGTAGAAATATATCATAATTTTGAATTTTTAAGGTGTTTTTCAGAAAAGCCCCTAAACTAAATAATTATTGTGTAAAATCCTAAACTCCTAGGTTAGTTTAAAAATGTAAAATTGTGATTCACCCATCGTGGGGTTAGATTCTGTTAGATTAGGTGGGCACATATTAAGAAATTAGTTGTACGTTAATGCCCCTTGTATATCCATGTTCTGCATCATTAGTAGAGTGGAAATATACCATTTTCAGTGTTTTTTTTTTTTTTTTACAGAAAAGCCCTTGAACTTAATAATTACCTCTGACTGTTTTAATCCTACCGTAATGAAGAGTCTTACACCCTTGGGTAATTTTCTAGATTAGAGGCTTTTCTGAAAATAATAAAAAAAAACTCCAGAAAGTGGTATATTTCGACTCTACTAATAACGTAGAACACGAATATATTGGGGGCATAGCTTTAAAATAAGTACAACATATTTTAAAAAATTGAACAAGTTTGTGAGGTGACTGTTTCTGACAGTTTGTTTACGTTTTGAACGAAACGTTTTATGCCAACAAAAGTTGCATTAATGGGTTCTGCATAGCTTACCTTGTTGATATTCAAGACGGCGTAATGTTAAAATAAGTAAAACATATTTAAAGAAATCGCAAAAGTTGATGTTTACGCCTATTAACGTCTGCCGCCATTAATAATGGCTGCGCATAGCATATTCACGCAATCTACCGGGCGCATAAAACATCACGAGTCATACGTTAGTATGCATGCAGGCAGCGGTCGTGGTCAGTTCGATGGTGCTTCGTTCGTGATTTAAGACGGAAAAAAAGCAAGCAAGACTACGTTTCTGCGTTATATTAGCCTATTAACGAGTGCTTCTGTATATATATTCGGCTGTAAATGAGTGTTTCAGTGCGTTATATTCGCGTATGTGGTGCTTCGTGAAAACTGTGATTTCATCGAGTGATCTGACGTTGAATGGGCCGTTGACAAGAGTATGTACAACCCGCCTACATTGGTGAGTGCATTTATATTATTTGTGTGGGTTTTACGTTCCTTTAAATCCCTAAAATCCTAAATTCGTAGTTTAGTGTGAAACCCACAAATCCTATCCGGTAGCTTAACGTGCAAATGTAGTTATATTACGTAAGTCAAACAAGGCTTTTTCCGGACGTTTATACAGCACAATTTCACATTCTTTCTATACTAACCTTGGATTATTCGTAGGTAACGCAGAACACGACTATAGTAGCGTAGTTAACGTATGACTAATTGTATAATATGTGCCCACCTAACCGAACAGAACCTAACCCCACGATGGGTGAATCACTATTTTACATTTTTAAACTAACCTAGGATTGTAGCGATTTTAACTAACCTAGGATTGTAGTTATTTAAAATAACGTAGGATTATAGGGTTCCCATGTAGTCTGTGATTGTAGGGTGTTGATCGGAGATTTTTTTAATATTGTATAATCTTATATTACTGTACAACCTTACAATCCTAGGTTAGTTTAGAGCCGTACAATCCTAGGTTAGTTTAAAAACGTAAAATAGTGATTCACCCATCGTGGAGTTAGGTTCTGTTAGGTTAGGTGGGTACATGTTAGGAAATTCGTCGTACGTTAATGCCCCTAGTATATTCGTGTTCTACGTTATTAGTAGAGTCGAAATATACCACTTTCTGGAGTTTTTTTTTATTATTTTCAGAAAAGCCCCTAAACTAGAAAATTACCCACCCTTGTCCAGCCCTGCCGCTAGAAGATGACTTGGTCCACATCACTATATCCCCCACACTTTTTCTTCAGCTATATGCGCTAAGAGATGAGGACATCTCTTTCTCATTGACATCGGGGAGATGTTATGATTCAGTAAAGGTGGACAAGCCTAGCGAACAGCAGCAACACATTGGCATCCGGGCCAGGTGAATAATCCAAAACACATAGTTTATTAAACATATCAGCAGAACGCCAGCGGAGCTCCCCTTTCGGTGGCATGGTATTTGGGACAATTACATAACCAGGAACTATAGAGTACTTGGCAATACTTTGTACGGGGTCGGTCTGTATGTCAGTCTCTCTGTCTGTAGACCCCCTCAACCTTCCCACTCAACACTCAGCCTCTGGTGACAGTATCATTCAGGTTAGACATATACTTTAATTGATTAGGACCTCACTGCCAATAACTCACATTTAATATATATATCATAATAGTTAAATTAAATACCTGCTCTGTCTTCATAATTAACTTCAGTTTAAATATTAACACCCTATTTCCTAGTATAAAAATATTAAAAACATAACATGAATGATGAACTGTTGATTTCAGCACTGGTCTGCAGTAACAGAAGGCAGCCCAGATAAGCCTAAGCAGATCACAGGCTTACAACTACATTAGTTGCTACATGTTAGTACTACATTTAAGCAATAATATTAAGAGCTTAAATTTGTAGCTATGTATACATATAAGATTTCCAGTCAAACTATTTGATTACATTTGATACACTGACTACCTGTAAATTATAGTTCAGTTTAAATATTTCATTTAAAATAAATTCAGTGACGCAAACAAAATTGTTAAAAAGAAATTTAAAAAAAGGGTGTGCCCATAACGAGAATGTAAACAAACCACAAAAAGTTCCACACCATGGGCAATAACTTTACGACAGAGCATTAACACAAAATGAAAGCCGCATTTACCTAACTCAACTAATTTTTCTTGATCCACTTCCGACTGTTGACCAGCTTTCTACAGCCCAAGGATGTCTTGACATTAACACACGCATGGAGCATCGTAACACATAACTTGATGTAAACACAAGGTACGGCGCAAAAGGAAGAATCAATTCATCTTCGGTATATACAACAAATAAATACTTTACGTCTTATACGCACAATTCTCTAAAACCATGTTTCCACTATTATTAAACCTCTTGACAACTATTTGCCACGACAGCCATATTAGATTAATCCTTCAGAACGACCAACGTAACAAGTATTACATTTTTTTGTTAACACATTAATTTTTAGTACTAAAATACGCATTGTGTTGTTTGTATAACACAAAATCACTATACAATTATTACATTACACACACATGGGTTTTCATCGTCATTTCACATATTAAAACAGTGAGATTCAGAGGCAGTTGTAAGGATTCCGAACCTCGTTTTAGTGTATTGGCAGTTTGCAAAACCGAAGCTTGTTTGGGTGGGGAAGGTCACACGCTGTCTGAGTGCAGGTGCACCGAAATAGTGGCTCATTTCCAGGAGAAGGGAACAGCGCTATCTTGATGTTATTACTGTGTTCAAGGTACAGCGGATTTTTCTTGATCNAAAGAGAGTAGAGGGAACCGCGTGACTGTGTTTGTGAGTGTGACGGCATGCATCGCATGCCTACTAACGTTTGTAAATGTATTGTCATCAGTGTGACATTCTGACGAACCCATATACCTAATGTCAAGTTTCAGAAAAGTGCTGTACATTTTGTTTAAAGAACAGTTCTCAAAATTTTTTTTCTTGTTGCGTGACATAACTGGTTTGGTTGACTGGAGATGGCATTTAATAGTGCGGGTCAAACAGTTCAAAAGCTCAAGTATGATATGTATATATGCAATTAATTACATAAGTAACCAAAGTTTCTTCATAATAACTTTGAGTAGGCACAAAATTTGTATTCTAGAAATGTTGAGGCCAAGGTGTGGCGTGGATGAATAAAAAACAAGAAATTTGTTGTGTTTTCGCGCTGGTCAAATTTCTATAAGAATTTGGGTATCAATGAGAATATTTTCTGCTTGTGGTACCTGTGCAGCACACCAAAATATGGTTTTCCGCGGGTAGTGAGTTTGTGTTGTGTAAAAGTTCCACCAAAAATAATGGAATATGGGGAAATGACCATAGAAGTGACGTCGACCACTCCTGCATGGTCTGACACGGCCACTGTCATCACGTCATCGGCCCACAGCCGCTGAACCAGTGCGGACCACAAAACACTAACCTCGTGTGTCGCGATGCGTGTCCGCAACGTTTACTTGGGAACGGGTTATGACCGATACTGAGTGATTCAACCGAATGCCTGTGGTGTCCCTAGAGATATGTGTGTAATTAGGAAAGGAATCAAGTGTTATAAAGTGTAGTAAATAACATTAGAATTTATAGCCCACAGGCAAATGTTAGTGAAATTCGCCCTTAGGGGATTGCGAAGTAATCGCAGAATAAATGCACACCACGTGCCTATTTAATGAGGTGTAGAGTAGCAAGGCTAGGATATTTTAGGTGTTCTACATAATTTTCTAAGTGCAATTGTGTGTCTAATCAAGGCAATTAGTGATGTCGGAAATAATTAGTATTTATTTCAACCTGACCGTTCTGGTCACAGAGTGCCACAAAACTTAACAGGCCTAAATTTTCCACGTGCTATGCAAGGCACCACAGAATCATGTTTTGTATTTGAATTAGTGCTTAATTAAGAACTCTTAATTCTCTACAGGATTAAGAAACCTTACTCAGACTGTTTTAGAGTTTTATGTGTATATGTTTTAGTTCTATATTAATGAGGTCAGGTAATTAAAATACCTCACAGAGTGGAGTGAGCTCTCGGCAAAGACGCTGCTCGCCTGTGCCACCTCCGGCAGTTTAATTCCATGGGTCTAAGGTCCTGAACGTGCATCGCATCGCGGGGAACTTTCATACTTTGTTCTGAACACATAACTGTAGTAGGTTTACATAATTTACTGGAACATTTATTTAGTTTACCAACAGTCTTCCCTGCGTTCACAGCACCCCTCCGTCGGCTCAATTTACCGACCTCGGAGGTTTAATTATCCTTGTAAGTTTTCCTGCCATTCTTGGCCTTTTTGTACAGTAACAGCCGCTGGCAGGCCTAGGGAGTCATGTCCGTTTTAATTTGCATTGCTTTAATGTACCTGTGAACACTATTCGGCAATACAATTTACTTCAGTTAACCGAAACTTGTAGTTCTCGTTTGGTGTTGTATTTCAGGCCCTGGCCCTATCCAGGAGGTAATCGATGCCTCAAGGAGGCATCCTTCATTTATAAGGTAAAAGGTAATATTAAGGTGTGCTTGGGAGCCTGAATACATGAATTATATATTATTTTTTCCTCTAAATTTGTACAGTATGTGTCAGGGGATACAGCCAAGTGGTCGTTCGGCCCACGATCCTGAGAACTGTGACTTCGTGCTGACCCAGTGAGCTGGCGCCCATTCTATTCTATATAAGAATATCGTGTAATTTTAGGATTTTTTTAACATAGTCGCCGGACGACGTCCGCATTACTATCCCCGGCCGCTCAGGTAATTTTAGATGGACTTCTCCGATACTATAGGTACATCAAGCAGCAGATGAGCTCAAAAGTTGAACACTGAATATTGTTACAAAATGCCAAAAGGGCGCATCCGAGTTCGTGAGGGAAGGAGGTCTAAATAAAGTTACAAGAACAAAATTTTATTTCTAATTTATACACAAAGCTATTATTTACGTTAAATTATCTATCTCCGTTATTATTCTTTTTTACTTCTTGGTGAGCACAATATTTAATGTAAATCTCAACTCTGACTAAAGTGCTTCTCAATGTCTCTGTTTGGTTATAGCCGATCAATTCACATTCATAATTGGCATATGTACAGTCTGTCTGTTGCCATCATTTAAAATATATTTTACACTCACACATCCAGTTTAATAGCCCTATCTGCCAATCACACTCTTCACTGAATCGATGCTCGCAGTCGCAGATTTTACTCCTGCTGGTTACTGCTGTCGCCACTCGTTGCTATTCTGGCTCATCGCACATTCGCCCAAACTCCCGACTCTCATTAACTCCTGGGTCGGAGGACCGTCACGCTTATATAGTTTCAGTTACCCGAACTGAAAGGTTCAACACACTGCAAGTCATACTGAAAAAATCTACAATTATTAAACCAGAAAATTCGTCAGATAAATGTAGAAATTCTATCTGCTGCATGCCAAGAGCGTGCGAGCCGCAAAATACTTATCTTAGCAGCATTCGAAAGAATTTGCAGCGTCACGCCTTTATAACTTAAAGTCCTGGTAGGATTATCACTCGCCTGTCATTCAATGGTTCATCGTGACTCACCACCTGCTATCATATCACTACTCTGTCCTTTGCGGTACAAAGTGATAAATAACACGATCTCTTCGTATTTTTACTTTTCTTATGCTNCATATCACTACTCTGTCCTTTGCGGTACAAAGTGATAAATAACACGATCTCTTCGTATTTTTACTTTTCTTATGCTGTAAGTTCATAACCTTGTATAACTCTATGCCAAATAATAACAATACTAGAACAACAATGGCTATTTGAANTCATATCACTACTCTGTCCTTTGCGGTACAAAGTGATAAATAACACGATCTCTTCGTATTTTTACTTTTCTTATGCTATAAGTTCATAACCTTGTATAACTCTATGCCAAATAATAACAATACTAGAACAACAATGGCTATTTGAAAAAAAAACACAAACTAAAACTGACAGTGTTACCACCCTAACAAATTATTATTTAATATTCGCTACTATAACACATCCCCTAATTAATAAATAATCAACACTTCAAAAGTCTGAAAGACCCGGTTGAACACATAAGTTTCCAAACTGTACTCTGGGTAGTGGTTTCGTCATATCAGCTACTTGGTCCTCTGTTGCGATTAGTTGGACTCCTATTCCTCTGTCGATTACCTTTTCTTTAATAAAGAAATGTTTTACTGAAATATGTTTTGTTCTCTTGTAAAAATCGCGATTCTGGGCTAGTTTTACTGCGGTAGGGCTAGTTTCATTGCAGCAGAGTTATCGACTTGTAAAATAGGAATAGTTTGCAGTTTTACTATTTCTTCAAACAATCTTTTTAGCCATACAATTTCTTTGACCGTTTCATTCGCTGCTATAATTTCAGTTTCAGTTGTTGACTTAGATACCATTTCCTGCCTCTGACTCAGCCACGAAATGGCACCTCCTGCGAACTTAACTACTACTCCTGAAGTCGACCAACCAGTCTTCATTCATCCAACAAAATCCGCGTCACTGAAACACTCAAGAATGCCTTTACTGGAATTACGATGACAGACAATTCCTAGATCAGTTGTGCCTGCGATATATCGAAATACCCCTTTTACTCACATAACATCTATGGTTGGATTTTCTAACGATCTCTATAGATATCCTATGCTCTAAGCTAGGTCTGGTCTTGTACCAAGCATGAGGTACATTAAGGCTCCCACAGATTGTCTTTATGGGAAATTGTGTTTATCATCTTCCCCTGCTTCTGAACTATTTGTTGAACTATCTGAAGCTTTCAGCATAGGTGTTATCAACTTACATTCTGAAAAGTTCTAGAATTTTATTTGCATATGCTTTCTGAGATATCTTAATATTGCCAATTTTTTACTTCAATTTTAATACCCAGAAAATACTCTGCATTCTTTACAACTACTTTGAATTCTGATTTCAGCTATTCAAGAAAAGTTGTCAGGCCTTGAAGATCAGTTGCTGCAACCAACCCGTGATATACATACAATGCCAGAATAAGTGTCTTACCATTTCTCTCTCTAGTATACAAACATGGATCTACTTCACTGATTTTAAATCCAAGTTCTACAAGAAACCTTCCAAACCGTTTGTTTCAGCACCTCGGTGACTGTTTAAGTCCATATAAGCTCCTCTTGAGTTTACAAACTTGATTCGACTCATCATCATATCCTTCAGGCTGCTTCATATAGATCATTTCTTTGAGTTTTTCAATATATGAATGCCATTGATACATCAAACTGTGAACTAATTGTTCCGGGCTCTGCTACAGCACTGAATGTTTTACTGTAATCAATGCAATGTTGTTGATTAAATCCCTTGACAACTAATCTTGCTTTATATCTGTTGATACCACCATCAGGATTCATTTTAACGCAGTATACCCATTTCCAAGGAATCGCTTTAGACCCTGTTGGTAGCGAAGTTATGGACCCACTCGCATTTTAAGTTTTTTTTTTAAGTTGTCAGTACAGTGTTGGTAGATTGATTGTGGAGTATTGTAGAACTCATAGGAGATGGATTCAACAAAACACATTCACATCTGGTAAACTATACGTTATCTTCGTATTAATACTTTTATTATGCTACGAGTTCATAACCTTGTATGACTACACACCAGATAACAACTATACGAGAACAACAACAGCTGTTAAAAAAAAAATACAAACGAAAACTGACAGTGTTACCACCTTAACATATTATTATTTAATGCTCGCTACTTTAACACAAAGAAGTGAGCATACACCACTGCTCTCTCCTCGAGTCTGTTAACCCCGAACAACCTTGCAACTTCTGGACCTTCACAGAGCTTAAGTTGGTGGATGTAGACAACCTTCGTCTTCACCCGAGAGCCTTTACGACAAATGCGAAAGACCAGATCATTGATCTTATTGAGAATCCTGTAGGGGCCTTCCCAACATTTCTGTAGTTTTGGGCAGTACTTTTTTCGCCTCTGTGGGTTGTTCAGCCTCACTAGTTGTCCTCCTCGAAATAACTCACCTGACATTCTCCTATCATACCGTATCTTCATCATGTCGCTATTTATTCCTAGGTACTGTCGAGCAAAATCATGAATGCCAACTAGTCTGTTAAGTTATTCGCTTGAATTATCAGAGGCTGCAGCTTCCTCTTCTGTCGGCCAGCCAAACAGCAGATATCTAGGAATGCATAGCTCTCTTACAAACAGAGAGCTTTGTTGGTGTTACCTTTGTAGACTCGTGAACTGCTGAGCAGTAAGCATGGATAAACAATGGCACCTTTGAATCCCAGTCCTCTTGGCTATCTGCTACAACATCGACAAGTACTGCTCAAGAGTGCGGCTAAGCCTCTCAACCATTCTATCCTACTCAGGGTGTAAGGCTGTAGTCCTAGTATTTTTCAATCCCAGAATCTATATTACTTCCTGGAACACAGCAGCTTCAAAGTTTCTTGCCTGGTCGGAATGCTCTGTGAGTGCATCGGCCACAGTACATGCTTCTTGATTCGGGAGGGGAGTGACCTCAGGCCACTTAGTAATCTTGGACCACCATTAGATGCAAATTACCTCTCTATCTGTGACAGGCAAGGGACTCAGAATATCTACTGCCATCCTATCCAATAGGGCTCCAACATTGTATTTCTGGAGGTAACCATGTTCCCTGGTCCTTGGGCCCTTCTTCGCAGTGCAGGTGCCACACATTCGGCACCACCTCTCTGCATCATCCCAATAATAAAGCCAGTAGGATCTCAGTCTAACTCTGTCAGGGGTCTTGTTAACTCCAAAGTGCTCACCGACTGCTCATTATGCAGTTTCTTTAAGAAGATTTCGGAACTTGTATTCTGGAAGGACCAACTGTAAGCTTGTGTGTTTTCCATTATTACTTTCCCAGTTTCTGTAAAGTACGCCATTCTTCAGTACGATTAAATTCTATTGTGTCCTGTATGCTTTGACTGCTGCACTCAGACGCTTCCCATTTTGCTTGCAACCAGCTTGTTTCTATTCTAGTTATGGATGCAAAGTTGGATCATTCAGCTGACTTTCCTAATACCTTCATCGCTCTAGGTGGTGACCCATCACAACTTTTATCCTCCATACCTTCAGCGATTCGCCACTATTTTCTTCCTGGCATTCGCAATGACGACAGAATGGCTCACATGGCCTCCTATAAAGTGCATCTGCATTGCTGTGAAGGCATCCAGATCTGTGTTGTATTTCAAAGTCATATTCTTAAAAATGCCGTATCTACCAGGCTATTTAACCTCGGGGTTCTTGAAATTTAGTAGCCAGCATAATGAAGCATGGTCGGTTCTTATAATAAAATATCTGCCATAAAGATAGGGGTGAAAGTGTGAAATTGCTTTCACTATGGCCAGAAGCTCCCTGTATGTAAGACAGTAATTTCTCTCAGGTTTATTGAAGCTTACCTTACTGAAGTATTCTAGTGGTCTTTCATTCCCATCCTAAACCTGAGATAACCCATCTCCAATGCCTACATCACTAGCATCAGTGTCCAGAATGAACGCACCTTCACTTCTCGGGAAACCCAGTACTGGAGGAGATACCAGAATTTCCTTTAGCTTACTAAAAGCATTCTAGCACTCAGTGATCCAATGAAATTTCCTTTTCGCCTGAGTCAGTTCATGTAGTGGCTTGGTGATCGGGGCGAACCCAGGTACAATTCAATGGTTATAGGCATATAATCCCAGAAAATGCCGCACTTCAGTTTTGTCATTAGGTGTTGGCCAATGTCTTATTGCTTTGGTCTTCTCGGGGTCTGTTCCAATTTTATGGGCTGACACTACATGTCCCAAGGAATTTATTTTCTTTTTAAAAAAGTGGCTCTTCTTTTTACCTAGGTTCTAGTTAGCTGTGGCCACTTTCTCGAATACTGAGTCTAAGCATGATAGGTGCTCTTCAAATGTCCTTCCTGTCACATCAATGTTGTCTAGGTAAACCTGACAGATATATAAAGGCAGGACTTTTTCCATCAGGCATCTGATGTGGCAGGAGCATTACATAGTCCAAAAGGTATAACTTTGAACTGCCAGATTCCTTTCCCTTGGAGACAAAATGCAGTCTCCTCATTATCCTCTGGGTTGCAAACCTGCTAGGATGTTTAATGTGTCATCTATTCTTGGAAGTGGGTAAGAGTCTTTCTTTGTAATATTATTAAGGTGGTGGTAATCTACACAAAACCTGAGAGAACCATATTTCTTCATAACAAGAACGATTTTAGGTGATCATAGACTAACATATGATTTTATTATATGTATATGCTTCATTTCCTTAATAATTTCCTTGGTGGCATCTACATGGGCCTGGAATCTCCTGTATCTATGTGGTGGCAGTTCACATCAGTCCTTCGAAGGTCATTTGGTCCACACAAGAAGGCAAAACAACTTCTCTGGAGTAATTCAGAGACAGCCTTCTCCTGTAGCAAGTTAAGATTTTATCTTGTTCTTTCTAGCAGTTCCTCCTATATGTCTGGTAAATTACACTATATTTGTTTACTCTTAAGACTTCTGTAATATTTGTAAGTACCTGTGTGACCTGCTTACAAACACCTATCACAGCCCCTTCCCCAAGACAAGTGGCACTATCGGACAAAATTTATCATTCTAACAGCAAAACTGTCAAAATTAGAAGAGACCAAAGTCCTTGCTACAACGAATTTACCTTGCAGTACACCAGCCCTCTCTGGTGTATCAATTAGACCCAAATGCCTGACAAATTTTCTTTGACATCTGCCTGTTATGGAAATTTCGCTAGAAGCAGGCAGCACAGTGAGTGGCAACTGGGCAACTAATTGCGGATGACAAATCATGCCGTATTTCACCACCAACTCTGTACTGCCTTACGTAGCACACCAAGTCGAGTATCTATATAGCACCCCAGCCTGCATAGTACATCAAGATTCAAAATACTTTCATCCTCTTTTTGTGCTGTGTATATATCGTGCTCTAGGTTAATGTCACCAAGCTTCAAGCTCACTTTTCTCTTACCCTTAACTAGTAAGGTCTCACCTGTTACCGTTGTCAAATAACATCGTTTTATACTGTCGTCGTGTGATCTTTGGGGGAAGGCCCGAGTAAATCTGGTCTCATTACTGTTATGGTCGCCTTTTGTCGAACGCCATCTGGCAAGGAACATCAGTCTGGCTCCCCTCCACCACTATTGCATCCAAATATCGTTTAACCAAACATACATGTAAGAACATTGGGTCCTTCCCTCCAGCAGTCACCTGCCTTCGCTCCCCAGGATCGATGTTTAAAGGTTTTCCGAATGTGCTGTATTCTCACTTGCCTCTCGCTTCCTTTTGTCCCGCTGCAGCTTCTGTTGTAAGCAGCAGGTTCTCAGGTGCGCCGTCTGTCTACATGACCAACACTCATGCTGGTTGTGAAGACGGTGGATACTAGGGGGGGGGGTGGAAGCCAAGCTCTGTAGTGTGGACCCCGGAAGCGATGTCCCTGATGCCCGTCCGCATTTGTGTTTTCTGTTTTGTTAATTATAAAATCTTCTTCAGTTATTTGATTAAGTATTGTATAAGATTGTATTTGTGATTTAGTGTATACAATTATTAGTTTTTACTTATTATTTTTATATTACTTATTTGGTTCTTCATGTGTACGTCTTTGTGTGTCTACATTTCTATGGAATTGTGGACTGTGTCATTGAATAAATGTGTTATTTGTACTCTACAATTCCGGTGGTTGTTTATGTTGCTTTTAATATTCAGTTATATGTTGGTATATACAAGTCATAGAAGTTGCCGCCAATACAGCCATCGCAGAAGAGGCCTGGCAGTTCTGCAGTGTGGGTACGCCTCAGCCAGGGGTCGGTTAAATGCATCACAATTAAGCCTGCCCCATAAGATGGACAGACACTTGGCACGAATACCAGCACCAGTTTTAGAAATCGTCTCTACCCTGAATGGTTGTCTGACTAGCAGTGGGTTTACAATCTCGCGGCTGTACTGAGGGGACCTACGCTGAGCATACTGCAGCCCCTGTCCAAATTACATCGTTTGGAGGCTCACACAGCAGCCACCAAGGCGATTGCCGCTAGCATGACATGAGGCAGTTGAGGATATTTTAAAAGATATTAAGGAGTTAAATTTTATATAACCATCAGTTCATGCATGGCTTTCTGTTCTCTCACTTTTATATCTAATGTGAAGGGGGTTACAATTTGAAAGTTGTAATTAATTGCCACACTTTGAAACTTGGGCCAAAGTTTGTTTTCATAGGTAACACTTTTTATTCTTGTTCCGTTAATGTTTTATTACAAAAAAATTAATGCATTAAGTTTATTTGTGATGAAAAAGGTAATATTTGTTACATCTGTCATGATGTAGATATGTTTTGCCACGAAAATTCAATTTCTCCATTCTCTTCTGTCTAACTTAGCATCTGTTCGACGAAACAACCTACAATAAATACCATGTATTCCTATTTTAATGACGAAAGTAGTTATTTTACTTTGAGAATCATATTATCCCATTGCCCTCTACATTTAAAACAATCATTTTGTTATAAATGTTCTCCAAATGCCAATTTTGTATTCACTACAGAATGGTAAGTAAGATAATAATCTAATAATCCTTAGCATCTAATTCTGTCAATAGACATTCTGCAGTCATTTTAAAATGATCAACTCCAAATAGTGTATTTTGTACAGCTTTTCATTCTTTTGCCAGACTCAAGGTCGTCCTAATGATGCCAAACCTGTTGCCAACTTTGAAATCAAAATGCTTTTTTTTATATTGTAGAAATAAGAGGGTTTTTTTTAAAACCATATATATTAATGTAATTAGATTGCAATCCCAATTAAACAAAACAGCTTGGGAATTCATAGGCAGTAATGAATTGTTACCCCCCTCGCATCCTTTATTCACATCTACTGATGTGGTTGGTTTAAAATTGCCATATAACTAAGGCCCCCTAAAAGTGGTAAATAAAATTTCCAAATTTCGTCATAAAAAATTGTTCAAAGAGGTAAAAAAATTCACTTAAAAACACTAAGGCGGTAAATAAAAACATTATAGTGGTAAATAAAAACTTTACTATTCGTCATGAATGTTTGAAAATCAAGAGCAAAAAATTATAAAACTATGGAATTGTGTCTTGTAGGTAAATAAGCTGGAAATAATTTGTAAAAAAAACAGGATTTCCACATTTCACGTTACCAGCTACTAAAAAATTATACATAAATTCACATTAAAAATATTATTTGATGATCACATTTAACACAGCACTACAAAATGTAACATATACAGTAGAGAAAAAAAAATATATATATATATTTGTACAAACAGAGCTCACTACCGAAACAAGTGTCAAATTGATAAATTNACACTAAGGCGGTAAATAAAAACATTATAGTGGTAAATAAAAACTTTACTATTCGTCATGAATGTTTGAAAATCAAGCGCAAAAAATTATAAAACTATGGAATTGTGTCTTGTAGGTAAATAAACTGGAAATAATTTGTAAAAAAAAAACAGGATTTCCACATTTCACGTTACCAGCTACTAAAAAATTATACATAAATTCACATTAAAAATATTATTTGATGATCACATTTAACACAGCACTACAAAATGTAACATATACAGTAGAGAAAAAAAAAAAATATATATATATATTTGTACAAACAGAGCTCACTACCGAAACAAGTGTCAAATTGATAAATTCCAATATATGTAGACAAAAAAATTAACACTTCTAACTTAAGAACACACACAATAATTCACCACTACGTTTTGAAAATGAGAACACCAAATCCTATCACAAGAAAAAATATATCTTCTTTAGAAAAGTGTCAATTTACGTGCTAGCACCAAAGTATTTGGCAAGCATTAGCTCAATGTTGTTCGGTTTTAGACCTGTTCGAAAATCGGTTAAAATGTGTCCATATGCAGAGAAAGCTCGCTCGATGTCTGCATTTGATGTGGGAATCCACAGTTTGTGACACAAAAGTTGAATGTTGCTCACGTAGACCATGCAAAACATTGAGGACATCAGTAGTTTGCCCTTCTTTCAAAATTCCTGAAACTTGCTGCTGCAAAACAAGATTGCCTTGCAGAAAGTCTGCCTGCGTGAGTGTGTTCAGCAAAGGAAAACTTCCTAGAGACGCAAACAATTTTTCATCAACGATGTTGTTTGTTATATTTATGACATCAAACAATTGGTCAGTAGTTGCAAAAAATTGTTTTGCAGTGTCCTTATCCTTACGACTGTGTATTTTGAAGTGACTCTTCAAACCCACATTTTTTTAGGTCTTCCTTCATTGCACACTGCTTAACCTGTGTTGGCAGTTGAGTAATAGCAGCAGAGGTTTTTTCTCTAAATATGCCTCTGCTAACTAACCAAAAGGTGTTCTCTAGCTCTGATAAAGAGTATAATTTGTGACATAGGATGTACTGTGAGCCCTCAAGTTCCATAATGTTCTCAATAAGTGCAGTGCAGTGTTCTACTAAAAAAAGTGCATAGCACTTCAGTGTTTCGCTCGGGGATACTTAAGTTGCTGAAATAGTTTGAAGCACTACTCTCAGCTTCTGTTTGCTGAAAGAATTCAATCAGATCTTCAAGATATTCTGCAATGTACTCAACAGAATGAAACCAAAAGTTCCACCTGGTCATCGCTGGTACTGGGAAGAGGGTGGCTTTCTTTTCCCCACCAGGATACTTTTCCTTCAGGAAATATACATATATATGTGTTTTCTCTTACGAGCATTGAGAAAACCTTATTTGGAATTTTGAACACATGAATTCAATTGTGGCAGTGCAACACTCCACAAACTAGCTACAATGTTAAGTTTGTGTGTCCAGCACTGAACATGAACCATGCTTTTGGAAAATATCACCCTCAAGGAGTCCATACATTTAGTCATGTAGCGCGGAGAGTCACTAGTCACTGATACAACATTTTCATGTTTAATTTCATGCTGTGCTACCACAGACAAAATTGCTTGTGAACACTCAGTGCCATTAGCATTCTCCAGTTATTTTATGCCACCAACAAACACATGTTCACCAAGTCTGAAAGAGCACATATCAAAACAAAAAATATGCAGTACCTCATTCTGTTTGTGGTTTCATCACACATTATACAGACTTTCTTGTTTTTTAAAGCCTACTTTAATTGGGTGAAATGATCCTCTCTGATATTTGGGACATAATTTTCCCTCAGGACCTGGGCCGTTGGAATATCTCCTGAACCTGAAATAAAAGTGAGAAATTGGGTAGGCCTACTTCTTTGTTTATTTTTAAAACTTATTAATTCCATCAAATTAACACAAGCTTGTAAGAAAAATTCCGACAAATTGCTGTATTTTCTGGTTTATATTTGTAATCAATATTTTATAGCAATAAAAAAGGGAACCTAAAAATTTGACACGTAGGCCTACATTGGAATCGTGATTTCAAAGAATTAATAAAAATTGTCGGTTTATGACATTTAGAATATGTTGATTTTATAGTAACCTATGAAAATCTATATTTTTTCATAAAGTGGGAAGACATTCTCTGTGCATCACTGTGCAAATATATAAACAAAAATACAGATAGATGAAAACCCTGCATTTACATGCTTACCTGGTAGGTACATATTTTCGAAGACAATTTTTCAAGTACTCATTATCTGCCTTTTCAATAGGTATGTTGGCTGCGAGCAACATTTTCGTGAAGTCTATTATAAACTCTTGTTTATTTTGTTTCGTTGTCTGACTTCTATCAATTGCGCTAACAATGATCAGTTGTTTGGGGTATTATTGTTTTTTAGGTAGAATTCTTTTGTTCATTTGTGCGAATCACCTTGTACATTTTTTTTGCATGTGTCTTTGCATTGCCATTCAACACAAATGTCGCAGTATTTACACATCATAGTTATGTTTCGTGCATCAATTATGAAGAAACCATCAATTTTAAAATCCTGTTCCCGTCCATGGTATATTAACCAATGTCTGAGTATTAAAATACGTTAACACACGTAACAGGAACCTACGCAAAAACAAATAGTAAATACCAAACAAAAACAGGAACTATCGTTTTCTTAAATACGAAATAATAATTTTTTCTACCTTACACAACAGAATAATTGAACATTTTATTATTACTGTATACAAATATACGTCCCGCGTATAGTATTCCACAGGTGGTATCGTGACTTGATAAAGCAAACACACGACAACATTTGACACAAAATGGCGTCTATTAATGTGCATTTGTGACGCGTTGGCGAGTGTGCGAACTATGTAAGATATCTTTCTCTTGTACAGCAGCGTAATTATTTTCTCATGTACAGCATCTATGACCGAGCTCCACCATGTTTACTTTATACTTTCTACGCATGGACGATAAAGGATATTTTGTTTATGAACATGAGTGAACAAATTATTGCACGATTGAAAACCTATTCATATGTTCACATTTTTTTTACCTTCTTACAAACTAAGATAAAACATTAAAATGTACTGTTTGTAAAACAATTTCTGAACATGTTTTAGGGGTTAAATTTTTTTTAAAAATGTAAATATCTCGTAAATAAGTCGCAACCAACTTTTTGTAGCCGTTTTTTTTTTGTAAAAATGTACAGCCTATACATGCCGAAATACGGTATCTCGCCACCTAGTGTTAAAATGTGAGTGCATGTTTGCTTTGCAATATTGCAAACAAAATTTTACTGGTAAACGTGACTATATTTAGCGCATTAAAGTCCGATATGCCATATTTCGCGTAAAAACTAAATTTTGTGACGATTTCGCATTTGTCGTTGTTTATTCGCGATCGCGAAAAGTCCATGGCCCTACATATAACCAATTTATTAGGGAATTCACAGGAAGTAACGAATCATCACTTCCTTGTGATTTGCATTCACCTAGCTGGCTGGCTTGAAACTGCAATTAAACAAAACAGGTAAGGAATGCACAGGGAGTAATGAATCATTACTCCATTCACTTAAACTGATGTTGTTGGATTGTAATTGTCAAATAAAGAACAACTATGGGATGCACAGGGAGTAGTGAATTGTTACCCCCTTTTCAACTTCCAATGTAGTTGGATTGCAAGTGATATTGAATCATTGTTCCCTTTGCAATATATATTCACTATCAATGATAGGGTTGAACTGCAATTACAGTTTAATAAAACAGCTTGGTAATCTGCAGGTAGTAATGAATAATCACTGCCCTTCACTATATATACATATATATATATATATATATATATACATATATATA
>NQII01000408.1:476716-569117 GCA_002778355.1 Clitarchus hookeri | reverse complement strand
ACACTTATTAGCTCTTTTCGGAGGCATGGCTAAGACCGAACTGACTAACTTTTCACTCGCTCTGCTCCTTCCTACCCTCTCATAACCCAGGCCAGACACCAAGGCGCCTCTTAGTTCTGGGGATCACAGACACATCGCCTCAGAGCCTACTCGGCGTCATTACCTGCCCTTCAAACCCTCTTACGTCCCTCAGTACCCTTCCGGTTTTTTTTACCCTACCCGAATTGCATAAATCTAGAGCTTATACAGTCTAGTGTTAAAAACATTACGAGTTAACAAGATTTTTAAGTTGTAAATAAGAATTATAAGACGTTTTAATTGAGCTCGAGCACCAAAATAAATACGAATTATCGAGGGGACCGGAATGCATTGTTTTTTTTACGAATTAAAGGAATTTTTTCAAGGGACCGGCAAATTTGTACGAATTAGCGGGATATACGAATAATCGGGATGCGAAATATCGGGATTTTACTGTATAATAATTTAAACTTGCAGTTGCAAGATCGTAACGACTTGCGTCTAGACATAAAACAATTGTAGGAATTATGACTGCGATTACTGTAATTTTTCTAAGCATTTTATAATTTTAGAATTAATTTCACTTATCTGAAATATTTCCTTCCACAACGATAAAAAGTTATATCACTGCCAAAGACAACACTGACTATACCAACTCGTAAAACATTATTAGAAACTATCTACGCGCCAGTCGCATTGCTTTATGTATACAGAAAATCTGTAAAAAAACATGTCACCTTTTTCCACAACACACAGTGTAATTACATAAATGAACAGTAATATGTGCACAAACATACCAGAATAAATACATATTTTTAGATAGCATTTGCTTGACAATTTTTGTGAAATACATTGTAACTGGCAATAAAAAATAAAACATAAATTAAACATTACTTTTGTATAATAATAATTTAGAACATCTTAGCAAATTTTNCTTTTGTATAATAATAATTTAGAACATCTTAGCAAATTTTTTGCAGTATAATTAATTTTTAAGAACTGATATTTTACTTGTGCAACACCTACTCAGTCGAGTTACTTAATTATGAACACCTGCTAAAAGTGCGATCTGCAGCGTGTAGGCCACAAGGTATGGCCCATGATGTGAGCTGGTGAAACAGGTATAAAATGCAAACGACAGACTGACCGTACACATTGNTCCACAAGGTATGGCCCATGATGTGAGCTGGTGAAACAGGTATAAAATGCAAACGACAGACTGACCGTACACATTGCGCTTCTTGCTGTCATGGGTAAGGGAAGATATTTAAATGAGTCGTAAAAAGGTAAGATCATCGACTTTCTTGACAAGGGGGGCCGCATTTCGGAAACAGTGACGTTTCTGAATTGTTCACATGTCTATGTGGTAAATGTGTATCATTAGTGGACGAATGGCACCATTGGGAATAACCATAATGGAAACTGTGGAGCTCCATATGCCATTGATGTCCGAGGGGAACATCGTCTTCAACATTACGTGAAGCCAACCTACGGGCTACAGTGGAACAATTCACTATCCAAATGAACCAGGGGGCATCCACGCACGTGTCAACAAGAACTGTTCAGCGAACCCATCTGCGAATGGGGCTCTGAAATAGACGTAGGCTGACTGCGCCCATGCTAACACAGGTGCATCGACGAAAACGACTGGAATTTTCTCGACAGTATGGTGACTGGCCCACTGTTGATTGGCGAGGGGTAGCCTTCTCCGACGAGTTACGTTTTCAGCTGCATAGAACGGATGGACTTCAGCATGTTGACGTAGTTGAGGTTACCCAAGGCTGGTTGGATGTTATATTGCCCGGCGCCATAACTCAGTGGTGAGCTAATAAAGAGGGTCGTCCGGTCGACGGCCCATGGGGACCCTGGTAATCCTCCGTCAGTTTGTTTATGGGCGTCGCTTACTTAGGGTTGCATTTTTTATATCTGATGGNTGGGGACCCTGGTAATCCTCCGTCAGTTTGTTTATGGGCGTCGCTTACTTAGGGTTGCATTTTTTATATCTGATGGCGAGACTGTAGGCCGTCTCGTACGCCTGAAATATGCTAACGAAATGCAGGTGATGCCACGAAGGATGCCTTACAATGAATTGACATTGATTTCACTTGGTTGAGTGGTGTATTCACTGCCCTTGCTACAGATGAATAATCCGTGAATTATGTATGATAATGGACCCAGTACTTAAGCTGTGAAAAACGCATCGTNCCCTTGCTACAGATGAATAATCCGTGAATTATGTATGATAATGGACCCAGTACTTAAGCTGTGAAAAACGCATCGTCTTATATTGAGAAACAATTGCTTTAAACTCTCCGGTGAGAGAGTGGTTGGCTCTCCCCTCAGAACATTAAAGATAATAATATGTTCTGGTGACTAACATATTACTATTGCAGTTAAATGATTGCAGCCTATATGCGGGGACTGAGGGGGCTCGTGGAGCGGACGACGAATGCCCCCGGTCTTGTCCGGGTGCTGAGACGAACTGGGCGAGTAATGCCAAGGTCGTCACACGTGATGAGAACCGACATCAAACGCCGAACTATGAACCATTACATGAACACCTTTTGATGTGATTATAATGTTGAAAAATTGTATGAATTAAATTAAACACATTAGTGACATCCCCATTTATTAACAAATGTCTGTTAATGTTGAAGTTGTGAAATTTACGGGGAATGTCACCACAGTAAATTATTTGTTACAATGCTGGAGGCCTTTATAGGCAATCTCCATTTTAGAAAAACATAATTACTCTTATATAAATACATCTTAAATATGTTATTACATTTTCTCATAAAGATGTTCGCATCTCACTTCCGATGATGTGTTTGAATTACACTGGCTATGGCATGGCCAGGTGGCTGTCCCCTGAAGGGATTGACGAGTCCACCTGGGCAAAGGGGTGTGGAATGCCATGNGCTATGGCATGGCCAGGTGGCTGTCCCCTGAAGGGATTGACGAGTCCACCTGGGCAAAGGGGTGTGGAATGCCATGCTTGGTTGCCATTTATACAATGAAAAACACCCCTGGCTGTAGCCGTGAATGCGGTGACTGTGTTCAATATGTTTGTGAAAATTATGTACACTACTAGATGACACTTTGGGGCACTTATCTCTTCAGCTCTGGCCTACCAGCCAGTTAACGTCACCCAGTGGTTCAGTGCGTTGTATTTAGCTGCGCGAGCAGCGAGGATGCAACTACCAATTGCCAGTACGCCCAATGGCTGTGGCTTTCGGGTAAGCACAGTTTCGGAATGCCTACTTATTTATTATAAGAGTTACCTATTGTAATAAATCAGTAAGGTGGTCTCTTGAGTCACGTAATCCTTGTCGGCAAGAAGGTGCAAGTTCCTTTCTTGTCCACCCGCACTACACACTCTTGACCTGGTGTAGTTGGTGTGGCCTGGTGTAGTTGTTGTGACTGTGTCAGTCAGAGTAGGCACAAGGAACTCGTGGTTGCGTGGTTTCTCGTCAAATGTCACTTTGTCATAATTGTATCTAAGTGCTATATATTTAAAATAGGATCATTTTGTATAATTCAAATCAACTGTTCCCAGCCTNGTCACTTTGTCATAATTGTATCTAAGTGCTATATATTTAAAATAGGATCATTTTGTATAATTCAAATCAACTGTTCCCAGCCTGCAGTGGTTGGCTGGGTAATCAGTAATCATACAATTTGAAGCATCATACATACTTAGTTTCCACTTATCAGACGACTACCCCAAAAACTTGATACGTATCATTTTTCAAATTGTGGTAGTGTCACCATCCATGTAAAGAATTTTAAACAAACAAATTTGTGTTCATGGTAAAATTTCTACAATTTTCAACTAATTTCTATGGTTTTTCTTTTTCTTTTAGGGGATGGTGGCTATCCACATGAACCATGGTTTTAACGCCGGTTGAGAGTAATATTCTGCCAGATACGAATGACGCTCACTACAACACTCAACATTCGAGGTTCATAAATTTTGTGGATCGATGTAATTGTCTTTTGAAAATGTTGTTTCTGTGTTTGTTGAAGCACTGGACTATGCATTACATGCTTGAAAACGCACATAAAATTTGTTACAGCTTGCACTGTTGCATATAATGTGTGTCGAGTAAAATGTACCTCTTTATGAAGAAAAGCGGCAACTTTATCGTGAAGAATCCTGTTAATATAGGTGGACATGACTTGGTAGAGTATGACGGCAGGAAGGGATGTGTCCGAAATGAAGAAATGTAAAATTACTTCAGGTTATAAAGCTTAATGTTGTGTTCCATAAATTGTGAAAATGTTATCTGAGCTTTGTACTATTGCATATAATTTAACAAAATGTTTTATTAACCACGTCATTAAAAATGTTGCTTTACCTCGTATTTAAGATTTCCCACCAACTCTTTGGGGCGAATTACTCAAATTTTACTTGACTTATTGATTACTTTATTAAGGGTACTGCCCGTATAGGTGTCCATGTACTGTGCAAAGACTCTGATGAAAATGTTGTAGTTATAAACTACTCCAATGTTTGGTGCCTGCATACAAATGACATATTTCAGATGTCAAGTTTCCATTTTCTATTTCCATTTAATAATGGGGNAATGTTTGGTGCCTGCATACAAATGACATATTTCAGATGTCAAGTTTCCATTTTCTATTTCCATTTAATAATGGGGATTTTGTGCAAGTGAAAATAGCTGGTAATAGGTATTTTGCAGTCTCTTTTATGCAAGAAGATTATGGCTCCAGTTATAGAGATCTTGGTTACACAAAGAACTGTCACTACTGAGTCTCATTGGGGCCTCAACCACACGATATGACAGCCAGAGGGAAACCTTAACACATCATGTTATGCAAATGGTTTGTATAAGCAAATAATGTTATACAACATAATTTAATAGCTTGCTTAGTGAATAGAAAANAATGTTTGGTGCCTGCATACAAATGACATATTTCAGATGTCAAGTTTCCATTTTCTATTTCCATTTAATAATGGGGTTTTTGTGCAAGTGTAAATAGCTGGTAATAGGTATTTTGCAGTCTCTTTTATGCAAGAAGATTATGGCTCCAGTTATAGAGATCTTGGTTACACAAATAACTGTCACTACTGAGTCTCATTGGGGCCTCAACCACACGATATGACAGCCAGAGGGAAACCTTAACACATTATGTTATGCAAATGGTTTGTATAAGCAAATAATGTTATACAACATAATTTAATAGCTTGCTTAGTGAATAGAAAATGAAAAACACTTCAGCTCAGTTATATGATCTTTATAATTTTTTATTTACAGAACCTTTGGAAGCATTTGTGAAATGCAAAATAATAATATTGAATTCCTAAGGCATTTGCAGTAAACTTTTTCCTTGTGGAATGTAAACTTCTCTAGTTTCAGTCTTCACTCTTGATGTGATACAGTAGACTGGGAGGATGCACAGGGGCCACCATTCTTTTTGCCATTTTCTGCACAATAACAAATAAATTGTTGAAAACAAACATGTGCACTTGTATAGCTTCTATACCATAACCACAGTAACTACACAATGTACCTTCACAATAGCAAAAAATAAACCCCTTGCCAGGGACTGTATGGCAATGCACATAGCTGAATGGAGAAAAAAATGCAATTTACAGCACAGTGACTTTGCCTAGTTTTTATGAAGTGAAACTATATGCATGACTGAAACAGAATTTAAATGTTGGACAAAATTTGTTGGCAAGCACTATCATTTTCATTTGTATGCAATTGGCAACACACACCTTTTCTCAATCATGATTGTACTACACTGGAGAGCCAAAAAAAAACTGGTATAGGCGTGCGTGTACAAATAACAGAGGTATGGAACCAATCAGAGTAACGTGATGTGGTCGGAAGCGCTTATATAAGACAACAAGCATCTGGCAAAGTTCCTAGGTCGGTTACTGCTGCTACAATGGCACGTTATCAAGATTTAAGTGAGTTTGAACGTGGTGTTATAGTG
The DNA here is from genome assembly GCA_002778355.1 of Clitarchus hookeri. Classification (NCBI taxonomy): domain Eukaryota; kingdom Metazoa; phylum Arthropoda; class Insecta; order Phasmatodea; family Phasmatidae; genus Clitarchus; species Clitarchus hookeri. The sequence continues at coordinate 563,132 of NQII01000408.1, read as the reverse complement.
GGCGCACGAGAGATGGGACATAGCATCTCCGAGGTAGCGATAACATTTGGTTGTTCGCGTACGACCATTTCACGAGTGTACCATGAATATCGGGAATCCGGTAAAACTTAAAATCTTCGACATCGCTGCGGCCGGAAAATGATCGTGAACGAACGGGACAAACGACGACTGACGAGAATCATTAAACGTGACAGACGTGCAACCCTTTCTCAAATTGGCGCTTTCAATGCTGGGGCATCAACAAGTGCCAGAGTGCGAACTATTCAACGGCCCATCATTGATATGGGCTTTCGGAGTCGAAGGCCCACTCGTGTACCGTTGTTGACTGCACGACACAAAGCCCTTTACGCCTCGCCTGGGCCCGCCAACACCACCATTGGACTGTTGATGACTGGAAACACGTTGCCTGGTATAACGAGTCTCGTTTCCAATTGTATCGGGTGGATGGACGTGTACGGGTATGGAGACATCCTCATGAATCCATGGACNTCCGGAGTCGAAGGCCCACTCGTGTACCGTTGTTGACTGCACGACACAAAGCTCTTTACGCCTCGCCTGGGCCCGCCAACACCACCATTGGACTGTTGATGACTGGAAACACGTTGCCTGGTATAACGAGTCTCGTTTCCAATTGTATCGGGCGGATGGACGTGTACGGGTATGGAGACATCCTCATGAATCCATGGACCCTACATGTCAACAGGGGACTCTTCAAGCTGGTGGAGGCTCTGTCATGGTATGGAGCTGTTACCGAGTGGCTCCAGGAACACTCTTCTGACTTTAGACACTACCATTGACCACCTAAATCACCAGACATGAACATTATTGAGCATGTCTGGGATGCCTTGCAACGTGCTGTTAAGAAGAGATCTCCACCGCCTCGCACTCCTGTGGATTTGTGGACTGCCCTGCAAGATTCATGGTGTGAATTGCCTCCTGCATACCTTCAGACATTAGTCGAGTTCATGCCATGTCGTCTTGCGGCACTTCTGTGTGCTCACGGGGGCCCTACACGATATTAGGCAGGGGTACCAGTTTTTTTGGCTCTTCAGTGTAATATTGTACAGAGCAGTCAAATTGGAAAATTAAATTTAAGCGCGTAATGGTTCTATACAGCAACTGCCATATGAAGTTTTCATTTTGGAAAATTACGTGTGAGACTAGAGTTAATTTTGCAAGCAAAATTAACACTAAAATTTTAATCCTTAAATTAAAAAAACATACTTGAACAAAGTATTACTATAAAAATGGCTAACGAATAAAATTAGTCTCAACTAAGCAATGATTAATGTAGTGCGTGGTCAATAAGCTAACTGTTGTGGCGCATTACTTTTATGCTAACAGTCGTGTATGTATAAATGCAATTCCATAATATAATTTATGAGATGACGAAACTTGTACTTAAGGTTAGTTTTTCTTCAAACCTGTGATATCAGTAAGATATGAACGTGCTTCTTATACCACCACTCTGCGACATCCTACAATTTTTGAGCAAATAATAGTTAATAAAACAGCAAGCATGAGTGATGCTCCCATAAAATGTTGAGAAGTATTCTGAAAAGTTCTAGGCCTCTTCTAAGTGGTATATAAAAACCACTTTGATGTAGTGAATAAGTTTAAATGTTAAAAATAACTAAACCAAATGATATTTCCAACACAAGTTATGTATACTGAATGCTGTATATTGCAGCAGAAGCTTATTTCCTATACCATGCACATTTTAATGAAGAAATTGGTCGAACCATGGGTTTGTTGTTTTTAAAGTGCACCTTTGTTTGAACACAATGAAGGCGAGCCATGCATTCCATACCATTGGAATATGCCTTCTCAACTTAACTCGCACCAAATTATTTGAACTAAAATAAGCACCATTATGGTATTGCTTCACATTAGTATCATATTGTGCTTTTACAAACTGGCATCTCATTTCTTCCTGGAAATAATAATTTGTCACTAGCATACATGTTTCTGGAACCTGTTCCGACTTGTTTCATTGTAAAAGTGAAAAACTAATTTTGCACCCATATAAAAACTGCACAAAGCGTAGTTTTTAATTGAAAATTATTTTAATGGCACCAATTTGTATGCAATAATCATTTCACAGTTAAACATTCTTATCACAAAGAATTTCTGAAAAATTTAACAGTATTTCTTAAATTTTCATTTTTCCAATGGATGACCTGGACTGCTCTCAATAGAACATGCTAGGGGTACTGTGGGAGAAACAAAAGTATACCACATGTAGTAGATGCTGTACTACATTGCACGTATGCAATGTAGTACATGTAGTAGATGCAGTATTCGAATTTTATACACAAACAAAAACAACGAATTTTCTTAAAAAGTCTAGAAGTTGCATTTTTAGTTATCTTGTAAACACAGGTGGGATCAGAATTCAAGAAGGTTTCAGTCTGTATAATTATGAATGGCAATATGTGGAATTGATTATTTGTGAAATATTATTCTGTAACCGCATCGTAAAGCATAGCTCTTCAGTTTCCTGTGTTTTAGAATATACGGGGAAATAAAGTTTTGTAATTAAATGATTTCATACCTTACAATGAGGTTTGTGTCTTTTTCCTTAATCCACTTGGATAGCATTTAATTTTGGTTATTCAAGTATTTAGGAAACATCTACCTCTCAGTGTTGTTGAATTCTATGGTGAGCATTCCAATTTAAGTTATTCATTTGTTTTTTTTTTTTTTTTTTTGAATTTGCCCTATTTAAGAGCGCTTGGAACCATTCTGGTTGAGTTTTCTTGCTGCCCAATATTCCTTCATGAGATGTGACTGTCTTTGTTTTCTTTCCTCCGTGAAGGTGTAGTGGTTTTTCCTTCTGATTTTGGGTTCAAATTTTGCAGTGTCGACCAATCTTCTGAAGGTTTCACGGTCTCTCGTGTTTTCTTCTGTAATTGAAAGTGATTTTAGGTCGTTTCTGACTTCTTGTAGCCAATTGGTGGGTGTTTTTAGACTGTTGTTGTGATCGAAAATCTTTTTGGTTAGTCTGTAATTGTCCATTCGTTGTAGGTGGCCATAGAATTTTAGCCGTTTTTTTCTAATGTTCTCTGTAATTGGTTCTACTTTGGTATAAAGTTCGTTGTTGCTTTTGCATCTGTATGTTCCGTCTTCTGTTCTTCTTGGGCCTAGAATTTTCCTGAGGATCCGTCTCTCTTTTTTCTCGAGTTCTTCTCGTTGTCCTACCTTTTTTAATGTCAAGGTTTCTGCACCGTATGTTGCTTGTGGCCTAATTACTGTTTGATAGTGTCTGATTTTGGCTTGCCATGAGATCGTCTTCTTGTTATAGCGATCTTGAGTGGTTCTGTACGCGTTCTCCATTTTTTGTGTTCGGTTTGTGATGGCAACATTGTCTAGACCGTTGGTCTGTATCCATTCGCCTAGGTACTTGAATTTATTGACCCGTTTGATTTTGCCGAATTCTGTGATGATGTGTTTTCCTGTTGGTCTGTGTTCCATATATTCTGTTTTCTTGTAGGAGATTTGGAGACCGGTTTTTGTGGCAATTTTGTGGAGTGTTTCAATTGCGACTTTGGCGTCGGTTGTGTTTTCTGATAGGATGGCCATGTCGTCTGCGAAAGCGAGGCATCTGTCCTCAAATTTCTTCTGGCCTCTCCCAAAGGTCAGACCCTGGATTCCGAGTTGTTTCAGTTCTTTCACCCACTCTTTTACGATTTTGTCAAGGACTAGGTTGAATAGGATCGGGGAGAGTCCGTCGCCTTGTCTGACACCTGTTTTGATTTTAAATTCTTTCGACAACTCGCCCAGAAATTTAACTCTGGACGTTGTGTCGGTTAACGTCTGTTCGATTAGAGCTCATGTGTTTGCATCTATTCATTTGTTTATAAAACACATAAATAATTTAAACAGAGTCTGTATACAATTTTATTAATGTGATGTAAAACACACGTGCTGTGAAATTACTAATCCCTCATACTGGATGTATTTTGTAACCTTTGTTTATATTTGAACTTGTTGTTATTGGCCATTTCACTTTTTTTGCAGTTTTGTATTTAGTTTTACGTCACACAGTTATGAGACATTACGTTAATACTGAATTGGTGACTGGAAACGTTTTAGTAATGCACAAGAGCGTAACGCCTTAGCGAATATAACCACTGAGAACTACTTCTTTTAAAATATATTCCGAAAATAATGTTTTTGTTTCTTGCAGTACTCAAAACACTTTAAATTAACAGCAATTTTTATTATAAAGATGTGTGATCTGCTATGCGTAGCTCCTTTTGTGTCCAACAATATTGATAGGTATGCCTACTTTCAGATTTTTACCATTTTTGAGTATGCACCTAGTATACGTCAGTTAATTAACTTATAAAGTCTTAAAATAATTCTTATGTATCGAACAAATAAGCATATTCAGTGAAGGCATTCTCTTATGTAACAGGTTTTTTTTTTTCATACTGGGCCTATAGCACAAAGTAATGTCAATTCATAATATTTTATAGAAACAGGCTCTTATTTATTTTTGTGTAGCTTGTAACATTTCAGCCTTCTTATTGGGAACGAGGAAATTACAGCTCAGTTTGTTCAATCGGTAGAGACATGAAACATAAACGGCGCCGTATAAAAATAAAATAATTTAAGGTCTCGTATTAGNAGCTCCTTTTGTGTCCAACAATATTGATAGGTATGCCTACTTTCAGATTTTTACCATTTTTGAGTATGCACCTAGTCTACGTCAGTTAATTAACTTATAAAGTCTTAAAATAATTCTTATGTATCGAACAAATAAGCATATTCAGTGAAGGCATTCTCTTATGTAACAGGTTTTTTTTTTCATACTGGGCCTATAGCACAAAGTAATGTCAATTCATAATATTTTATAGAAACAGGCTCTTATTTATTTTTGTGTAGCTTGTAACATTTCAGCCTTCTTATTGGGAACGAGGAAATTACAGCTCGGTTTGTTCAATCGGTAGAGACATGAAACATAAACGGCGCCGTATAAAAATAAAATAATTTAAGGTCTCGTATTAGNAGTTTGTTCAATCGGTAGAGACATGAAACATAAACGGCGCCGTATAAAAATAAAATAATTTAAGGTCTCGTATTAGTTACTCTTTAATTTTATTTATCATTCGAATGAAACATTTTACATACAATCTTCAAGTATGCAGAGTCACGAACAGTCAGTTTCACAAGACAAACAAATAGTAGCGCCGCAGTAGTTTATTTATTAATCACGTCTATCAAACTTGCATCGCAAGAGGAAATTACACACGCAGGAGGGACGTCAGTTCCCTCCTGGCAACCCGGCGACCTCCCACACCGGCGGAGACATAATTTAGCAGCATAAAATTTGCCGGTGTGGGGGATATTTGCCACCTCGACGTGTCCTTCAGGAGCTGGTTGTCTACTTTTTCCCTTTGCTTTGGTTTTCTAGCGGGCGTTAGGCACACAGGGTATAAGTCACCCATGCCTACCCCCACTTCTCGCCCCAAGGTGCGAAAAACCTAACATATGCTACCCCCGGCGCAACCAGTCCCCACGCCATGCCGAATTGTTTCGTACTGAAAATATAATCAAACTTCTAGAACAAAAACTGTCTATTGCAGTTGGAAAGCTTCTATCTACTAATGTTGTCGCGAACAAAAATTAAGATTTCCGAAAAAGCAAACTTACGACCGATAAACATAATTACCACGGCTTTATCTTCGAATCCTGATAANAAATTAAGATTTCCGAAAAAGCAAACTTACGACCGATAAACATAATTACCACGGCTTTATCTTCGAATCCTGATAAAATATTACAAAAACTCGCAAAACAAAAGAAAATGAATCAAGTACCCCAATAATTATTATTACTGCTAATTATTATTACTGCATCATTACAAGCTGATGAAATTTTTTTTTGCTAACTTCACAGTTGTGTCTGTACAGGCTTTATAACTTAATTTTTACATTTACTTTTCAAAATATTTGTCTAAAATGCATATATTTCGCTGGTTCAAACATCAACAGTATATCTGTAAATTGATGTTTTGTTTTTCTATTTACAATGAAGTAAATATCAGCGTGATACGTAACACATACACAACATGATGTCTATGAAGGCATTTTTCCCATAGCGGGTAAATATATTTTTAGTCAAGGTTTCATTTTCATTCGAGGTGATACAAAACCCTTAGGAACTGCACTTATTTACTACGACATTCACTGCCACTTGACACAATTCTGTAACATGAAACTACGAGATGGTCAAAACATGGCTGCACATAAGACAAAATACGACTGTCGCATGTCGCAACTGTCCCAACAAATGTTTATTTCACAATGTAAATAGTTTGAGTTATTTATAGAAATGTGTGAAATGATGACACCATGAAATTTTGCCACGTTTAACAACCTTGTGATATATTATTACTTAATGCTATTAAAGTAAGATGTTACCATATAATGTATGCTTTGTTTACTTAAGTTCTATCCCCTTTACATTGTCGTCATGTGATGTCAGACGCCGGGGTTCTAGCCATCCATTACATCACATCTAATGTTTTCCTTTATTGTTATGTATAGGCTGTTCACTGTTGACTAAGCACATCTGAAAGTTTTGCTTTGGATCTACTTTTCTACAGATTTTCCATCCCTCTGCCATATGTAAATTTTACACTGCCTTGGGCTCAATGAGTTTATTCATGCATCAGTCAAGTGAAACCACGGAACTGTTACAAACATGAATGTGTTGCTAATCAGCCAATCCATGCAGTTAAATGAATAAAACAAGAAGAAAACATGGAGCCACCGTGGCTGAGCAGTTAGACTACTCGCCTCCCAACAAGGAGAACCGGGTTCAATTCCCGGCCGGTTCACTCTGGATTTTCGCAAGTGGGAATCGTGCCGGACGATGCCGCTGGTCGCGGGTNTTGTCGTCATGTGATGTCAGACGCCGGGGTTCTAGCCATCCATTACATCACATCTAATGTTTTCCTTTATTGTTATATATAGGCTGTTCACTGTTGACTAAGCACATCTGAAAGTCTTGCTTTGGATCTACTTTTCTACAGATTTTCCATCCCTCTGCCATATGTAAATTTTACACTGCCTTGGGCTCAATGAGTTTATTCATGCATCAGACAAGTGAAACCATGGAACTGTTACAAACATGAATGTGTTGCTAATCAGCCAATCCATGCAGTTAAATGAATAAAACAAGAAGAAAACATGGAGCCACTGTGGCTGAGCAGTTAGACTACTCGCCTCCCAACAAGGAGAACCAGGTTCAATTCCCGGCCGGTTCACTCTGGATTTTCGCAAGTGGGAATCGTGCCGGACGATGCCGCTGGTCGCGGGTNGGGTTCAATTCCCGGCCGGTTCACTCTGGATTTTCGCAAGTGGGAATCGTGCCGGACGATGCCGCTGGTCGCGGGTTTTCTAGGAAATCTCGCGTTTGCCCCGACCTTTCTTTCCGGCTCTGCTCCATACTCACTTCACTTCACCCTTATCGGCTCTCCAGACCTCGCTGTTTAGAGCCGCCCAAATCTCTTCACTCACTCAAGAAGAAAACACCAAATTCAGTGGCAATTAATTTCAACATTACACTCACAATGTCAAGACTTAGAACTACTGTGTTTCTATCAGTCTGATACCAACTGCACTGGGAGCATGCATGCCTGTATGTATTGTAGTGCATGTGTACTTAGAGAGAGAGAGGCATTATTTTAAGTGTTAATTTCAAAAATGCTTAACTTTTTCTGAACCTCTGATAAAGCAATAAATAAGCGGTAATTGAAAATAACATTTTATGCAGCTGCAAAACGTTTCATGTGCGAGCAGGATGTGTAATGCTAAAAACTGAGAAACATGAAGGTGCCTGTCTGCTTGGCCCACAATTCGTTTTGCAGTGTATTCTTTAAAACCAATTATTGCACGTCTTTACTCCCCCTTCGACCCTCCATCACATTTAGACAACTTGCACTTCAAACTAGGACATAATACAACTTTCAACACATCACACTTGTTGCCAACATTATATTGAGGCTTTTCACATGTGCAAACATGCATTTTCAAACAGCTATAGCACAAAGGTTTGTAAGTAAATATTTATGAAACTAGTACAGTGCCCTGCATTGGGTTTGGACTTTGCTATAAACCTTTCACCTATAAAATTATGGTGGCATTAATTAAGGCTCGGTCTTAATCATGATACTGTCATTTTTTTCGCATAATGCTTATTTAAATGTTATGAAGGANGCATTAATTAAGGCTCGGTCTTAATCATGATACTGTCATTTTTTTCGCATAATGCTTATTTAAATGTTATGAAGGACATTTTTAAAACAATGTCTCTAGTCCTTAACTATTTGCTTTATCCTGTAGTAGAGCAATTTTACGTGAACCACTACCATAAATCTCAGTTACCATTTATTATAATAGATGAAATGTTTTTTCTGTATTGTACGGTNGCATTAATTAAGGCTCGGTCTTAATTATGATACTGTCATTTTTTTCGCATAATGCTTATTTAAATGTTATGAAGGAAATTTTTAAAACAATGTCTCTAGTCCTTAACTATTTGCTTTATCCTGTAGTAGAGCAATATTACGTGAACCACTACCATAAATCTCAGTTACCATTTATTATAATAGATGAAATGTTTTTTCTGTATTGTACGGTNATTACGTGAACCACTACCATAAATCTCAGTTACCATTTATTATAATAGATGAAATGTTTTTTCTGTATTGTACGGTACAATAAAAAAACTAAATGATTACAGAGACTTTTCAGTATCTTTTTTAAAAAGCTGAAATGCAATATGACTTTTCAGGCCAACTCTTAAAGTCTCAAAGTAAATGCTGTACGGCTAAAAGCCTACACGGAAGTTCACAGCCTTGCACCTAGTGAGGATAGGTCATTTGATACATGTGCCAGTACCACCCTTACCATTCACTTGCTTCTGTGTCTCAAAAGTGTAATATAGCCCCAGATAGGCAGGCATTTAATAAAATTCTAATTTATAGAAAGAGACCACACTAGTGTAGTGGCCACACTAATCGCCTTCCACCTAGGCCAACCAAGTTCAATTCCCAGTGGGGCTGCTCCTGGATTTTCGCATGAGGGAATCGTGCTAAACAATGCTGCTGGTTGGTGGGTTTTCTTGGGGATCTCCACATTCCCCATCTCCTGCATTCTGGCACTGCTTCTTACTCACATCACTTCACCCTCTTCAGCTCTACCAAGACCTCGCTGTTAAGAACCGCCCAAATCTCTCCACTCTCGACAAAAATATTTATGAGGTAAATTAATAGATATAGGGGTATTATAAAANAAGAACCGCCCAAATCTCTCCACTCTCGACAAAAATATTTATGAGGTAAATTAATAGATATAGGGGTATTATAAAAGAATTTAAGAGATGCATTTTGAAAAATGTTGCAGTCTGCTTACTAATTTTTAAAACGAAAACGATAATTTAATTTTATCAAGCATGGGAAATGACCAGTACAGTAACACAAACAAACGATCTTCAAAAATATATACCCCCTGCGAAAAGTAGAATGGCATAATTAATCTTTGAAATGGGCACTTCTTCCGGGTGTGTTTAGATACAGTGCTAAGGTTGGTCAACCAATCTCAGACAAAATTACCCACATGAGTTTGTTCATCAGTTTATGGAAGAAATGAAGTGAGCATGAAAGCAGTATACATGCATGCTGTCGGGCCTTTAGATGGAACATGGCAGAATGGGTTGGAATGCAGTATTGTGAAGACAATTATGGGACTTTCAATGTAGTAATCCGTCATGTAACAATAATGTAAAATACTCGCCGCAAATAAAAAAAACCTTCAACTTACAAACGTATCAATATGTTACTTTAAGTACTGGTAAATGTTCGTTCCAAAATAGCCTACTTGACCCACCATGATGAATCTTACAAAAATGTAAGCANACGATCTTCAAAAATATATACCCCCTGCGAAAAGTAGAATGGCATAATTAATCTTTGAAATGGGCACTTCTTCCGGATGTGTTTAGATACAGTGCTAAGGTTGGTCAACCAATCTCAGACAAAATTACCCACATCAGTTTGTTCATCAGTTTATGGAAGAAATGAAGTGAGCATGAAAGCAGTATACATGCATGCTGTCGGGCCTTGAGATGGAACATGGCAGAATGGGTTGGAATGCAGTATTGTGAAGACAATTATGGGACTTTCAATGTAGTAATCCGTCATGTAACAATAATGTAAAATACTCGCCGCAAATAAAAAAAACCTTCAACTTACAAACGCATCAATAAGTTAGTTTAAGTACTGGTAAATGTTCGTTCCAAAATAGCCTACTTGACCCACCATGATGAATCTTACAAAAATGTAAGCACNTTTAAGTACTGGTAAATGTTCGTTCCAAAATAGCCTACTTGACCCACCATGATGAATCTTACAAAAATGTAAGCACTCACTTATAATCGGCTGCTTTCTTGTTCACTCACAACAGGCAGGGGATGGCGAGTTCTAGATTTCTTCAACTTTAACTAGAAGTTTAGTTAATAGTTACATGCACACACACATTCGTAATAAAAACACAACTTTACATGTAAGTTAACAAATTTTATTTTATAAATGAAACATTGTGAATTACTGCATGTTCAAAACAACACTAATCCGTACCTCAGTGAGCTACAAAGTTGGTTCGATGAGAAGGGGAAAAAAGGGGGGGAGCTGAGACTGAGATGTGTGCAACCAGATATTTACATAAGAGGTGGAAAGGATGACACGCCTCTCGACATGATTGTCTGGCAGTTTGAAGTGATAGAAAACTGCTTACAAGTTACTGTTTGCTAAACGTACATAAGTACCGGCCTGCGTGATAGCGACAAGCAGTATGGCATTTCCTTGTCGCAGTGCATATTACAGTACTTCAAAGAGACTTCAAGGATTAAAAAAACAGTTCAGTAGAGCACTGATAAACGAAAGTATACTGTGCTAAAAATATGTGATTGTTCAGTAAAGTAGATACGGATTAGTTAAAGCTAACACTGCATTTGAAATGAATAAACTTTTCCTAAAAGTGAAAAGTACATATTTTTCAATTTCAGTATTTGCATGTAGCATGCCAGTATTTATGTGTAGTCTCCTGTTTTTTTTTTTAAATTTTTTATTACATTATTTTACTCACTTGACGCCGCTGTATGTTAAGCTATGCCTTGATTTTTGTTGCAGGAATTGATTAAAAATAAACCACCGACACTATCAAATAACTGTGGAAAGTGGCCTACTAAAATTACAGATGATCTCAAGAAACTTCTTGCTGAATGTAGCCCTGTTAAAGTCAACAACATCAAATTTTCACTACAAGCTAAAGGTAGAAAATTTTCACCTAATCAATTCGTAGGAAAACTGTATAATGGAGAGCACGTTCAAAGTTTTTGGCTTTTTTACTCACTTGTAAAAAATTCTGTTTTTCTGTTTTTCTGCAGGTTTTTTGGCAATGAAAATTCATATCTTGCTGGAGACAAGGGTTACTCAGACTGGCAGAATTTGTCTAAAATTTGGTCTAGTCATGAAAGGTCCCCAACTCATGTAATTTTTTTATAATTATGAGGTGAACTATCTTTACGTTTGCGTATGAATAAAACCATTGCGGAGGAAAACGAAATATTTATACAAGCTTAAACAGAGCTTTTGGAATCAAGTTCTGAAATACTTACTTTATGTTGTACAGTTTCATGGCACCCAAGGGTTGGCCCTTCGTGGGACAACAGATACACTCTAAAAAAAGTAATAATGGGAATTTATTGAAACTGGTTTAATATATTGCCAAATTTTATGTAGTAATTCCTGAGCATTTGCAAAGAGTGACTTCTCAATAAACACATGTACATTATTTGAACAAACGGGTCCAAAATCAGTTTATCAACCTTATCTCTACTAGGATTCAAGATCACATTTTGAAATAGGTAAAAAAGGCAAAATATTATTCAATTGTACTTGACTGTACTCCTGATGTGAGCCACACAGAGCAAATTTAAATGGTGGTTAGGTTTGTAAGAATAGCAGTAAATGAGGAAATGACAATTCAAGAACATTTCTTAGGTTTACCAACCTCTAACTCTTCAGGTGAAGGTCTTACAGACTGTTTACTGAATGAATTTCCAAAATGTAATACTCTTTTCAAGAACATGCTTGGCCAAGGATATGATAATGGCTCCAATATGAAAGGGAAGAATACAGGAGTTCATAAAATAATACTTGCTCTAAATCCTCGGGCACTTTTTGTGCCATCTGGAAACCACTCACTAAACCTTGTTGCCAATGATGCAGCCTTTTCATGCCTTATTACGGTAATTTTTTTCAGCACTGTTCAAGAAATATACAATTTCTTTTCGTCATCAACTTATCGTTGGAGTAACTTAACTCAGAATGCATCTGCTGTATCTGTGAAACCCCTCAGCAACACTCGCTGGGAGAGTCGAATAGATGATTTATTGCCCCTGAGATATAATATTGAAGAAGTGCACGATGCTGTATAAGAAGCGTCCCAAGACCAAATACTGGACGCTTTTGTTAGGAACAGTGCATTGGGAATTGCAAGAAAACTTCAGAAATGCACATTTCTCTGATGTCTCCTCACTTGGTAAGAAATATTATTCAAAGTAAACAAGGTATTGAAAAAAGTTACATCAAACTTACAAAGTGTCGTGGACCTCATTAAAAGTTCAAAGTTTTCAAGAGAAAATGAGGTCCGATGAAGGGGTCAACAGCATCATTGCAGATGCTACAGATCTTGCTGAGAAAATTTGTGTTACTCGCGAGTTTTAAAATGAAATTCAATTCCGTACAAGAAAAGTCAAAAGGCAGTTTTCCTATGAAAGTGAAGATGAACCAATTGAGGTGGGGAAAACATGTTTCAAAACGAATTTCTTTCACATTGTGCATGGCACAGCAATCAATTCTCTGAAAGAAAGGTACGATCTCATAGAAAACCATAGCAGCAGCTTCGAATTCCTATACGACATTGGTAATCACCAGGCGTGGAATAAAGACCACTTGAAGAAAGCGTGCACAGGTCTCCAGATTGTACTAAGCGACGGAGAATAAGGTGATGTAGGTGGGAATGATCTCTTTGACGAGCTTCAGATATTCGCACCCATGTTGTCCCCTGGTAGCTGTCCAGCTATGTCACAACATAGACATCATCAAAGTATTTCGACGAAAGGTAACGCACATTGACGGATTTCATGCAGCCGATGGTATTTCCCTCCTGCCTTATCGCTAGCAACTAACCGTGGATAACTTCGGAGCCTACTTTGAAAGATGTTAAACAGCTCGTACAAGTACCCTACATACCCGTTCACATGAATGTAAACAGTATGTACGAGAATATATCAATTAAATTGTGATTTCAAGAAGCTATGGTTATGTTTGTTCCTTGCCAGACTTTCCTGCATCCATACTCCATGCGGTGTCACCTTTGAAACATACATGTAGTACACATTCAACTGTACATAGTACATCTCCTGTGTTGTGTAATTTTCTGGAGATAAGCAATAGTTGCCAAAACTTCTGAATCAGACCTCATGTGTATGTATATGTGTGTGTGTGTATATATATATATATATGTATATTTTGGAAGTAAATAAGTGTTATTCAATTACAAAATTAAGTATGCAATAATAAACCTTCCATAAAGGCAAAAAATGTTATAATATCTTTTTAAAAAAATAACAAAAGTATAACATATTACTATAGTTTCAAAAGCTGATACCAACTTAAAAAATATTTTACTTTTTTATTTCTTTTTATCTCTAATGTCATAATTTTAACTTTTATCGTTCATTATATAATTAAAATTATTTGTATCCCAAAGCAGAAAATAAAATGTCAGTTACTTTAGCAAGATTATTTTAAATAAAATTTTAGTTTATTCGAAACTGAATTTTATATTATTAAGAATAAAATAGGTCCTAAAGAGAAGGCCATGTTGGACGAGTGACTTGATGCACTGAATTATGGTGCATGCACATGCACAAGATGAACTGATGGAGTGAAAGTAAATCGAAGGGAAGGCTGGACATCCCTCCCATTCCGGAATTTACCGGAATGCTCTTGCCACCGCCAGAGTTAAAAAATCAGCCAGGCATTAGTCAAATCACCCGAACACGAGCAGCAATATGAAGTCGTGGACAAGTCTCACCAAGGATCAAGGCTGTGTCCGAATTCAGGCATATACTGGTGTACATGCATACTTCACTTACCCTTGGATCAAAACTTGGTAATTACGGGCAGGCAGTCTTGTTGGCTTCGGCAAAAGCTATTAGCAATCGAATTACTTTCAATGAACGTCTGCTTCGACAAAGAACTTGATAAATGTCGAAAGAGAAAAGGATACATAAGGGATTAAATAATATTTCAATTTGATTTATGTAACATTTTTATCTTGATGATTGTAAACGAGTTTTTAATTTTTATAGCTTGTTTTACATTAGCTTTTGTAGTTTAAGAACATAGGGATATTACAAATTTATTGTTTAGGCCTTTTTTTAAGGTAAACCTTGCGATAATTATTTACTCAGTTCAAAAGTATATGCTTACGAAGAATTAATGTGTCCCTATTAATATTTAAATATAATGCTTATGTCAAAAATCAATTGCAACCTACAAAATTATTCACAAAATGGCGCCATATATACAGCAAGTATGCGAGTAGTATACATATTCGTTTAGTTATATACTTGCACACCTCACTAACAATTCGGACAGCACTTACGATGTCACTTGATGTGGTCGCAGTGACCCAGGGCTGGTTAAGTGTAGAATTGCCTGAAGCCATAACCCAGTGTGGAGTTAGTGATGTGGGTCGTTCGGTCGATGGCCCTGGAGTCCTCCGTCAGTTTGCAGATGATGTTGTCACATACATACTGTTACACTATTTACACCTTATGACGAGACTGTAGGCCGATTCGTACTCCTGAAATATACTCAGTACAGTAAAAATAGAAAAACAAATGTTCCAGTTAATTAAGTAAATATTGCAGTGAAGTGATAACAGTTTAAATGATGGCACCGAGGGGCTCGGGCTCGTGGAGCGGGCGACCGACGCTGCTGTTCTGGCCCGAGTGCTGAGACGAACTAGCAGAGTTACATCGGCTTCCATCATGAGTGGTGAGAACCGATGTCACACGCCGAATGGAAAAACATGACATGAACACTACCGTCAAACGGGGTCACTTTGCTCCCTTTGAGGTAACATTGCTCCAAAATCTAAAAATCTTCGAGAGNGCGGAGCGGGCGACCGACGCTGCTGTTCTGGCCCGAGTGCTGAGATGAACTAGCAGAGTTACATCGGCTTCCATCATGAGTGGTGAGAACCGATGTCACACGCCGAATGGAAAAACATGACATGAACACTACCGTCAAATGGGGTCACTTTGCTCCCTTTGAGGTAACATTGCTCCAAAATCTAAAACTCTTCGAGAGATATGTCACTCAACAGTCTTCATCTGACATTAGCGCTACAGTGGTTGTTTTGGGAAGCATGGATGTAGAAAACTTATCTGTTAATCACAGCCTTCCAAGAGTGTTACATTCACTTGTTATTAGTTTTTTTCTAGTGAGGTTACACATGTCGTTCCAGCAAGTGCCAAAAAATTCCTGTCTGCAGTCTAACTGAATCATCTCAGCAGGTTAGTAATAGTACTCTCTCATCAGTAATTTAGTGCTAATTCAGAATTTCACTGAGTTTTTCCACTTCTATTGCTTTCTAGAGTAATAATTAACAAACATCTCGGGTGGGGTCATTTGCTCCGAAAAGTGGGGTTTCTTTGCTCCAATGTTTTGGAGCAAAGATACCCCATCATCTCAGATCAAAATTTCCCTTTTGTTTTATATCATTGTATATGGCATTTATACCCTTTTGTTTTATATCATTGTATATGGCATTTATATCATTTTGTTTTATATCATTGTATATGGCATTTATATCAGCATCCCAGTATACCGAATTTTATCCCGTTTTTGTTTGTTTGTGTACAGAAGATGCCTCGAGTATATAAGAGGAAGTTGGGTGCTAGGACCTACCGAGATTACTCAGGAGAGACTTTGCAGGAGTGTCTGGCAGCGGTCCGATTTGGGATATTGTCCCAACGTAAAGAAAGTGACCACTACAAGATATCCAGACATACTATTATAAACAAGCTTGGTGGCCATCACTCTAAGCGACCCGGGCCCCCCCTATATTTTCAGAAGAAGAAGAAAAAACATTTGTCCGATGCATAGTAAGCATGTCTGACTATGGTTTCCCCTTATCAGAATTTGATCTCAAACTGATCATCAGAGATTTTGTGGAGCAAAAGAGGAGAACTGTGAAAAAGTTCAAACAGAACATGCCAGGTCACAACTGGACATTATCTTTTTTGAAAAGGCATCCTGAACTGACACAGCATTTTGCTACGAACATTAAAAAGTCCCGTGCTGCTATCAACGAGGATGACCTGCGCTGTTATGTTTCATTCCTTTCAAAAGAACTGGACGGGATCCCACCTTCCAACATCTTCAACTTCGATGAAACCAATCTGGTTGACGATCCAGGGATGAAAAGGGTGTTGACAAAATGGGGAACGAAATACGTAGAGCACATGAGAAACACATTGAAAAGTGGGACGTCTATCATGTTTTGTGGTAGCGCCTCTGGAGAGTTAATACCTCTGTTCCTCCTTTACAAAGCCAAAAGTATGTGGAGCACGTGGACCGAGAACGGACCGACTGGTGCTAGGTACAGCAANACAGCATTTTGCTACGAACATTAAAAAGTCCCGTGCTGCTATCAACGAGGATGACCTGCGCTGTTATATTTCATTCTTTTCAAAAGAACTGGACGGGATCCCACCTTCCAACATCTTCAACTTCGATGAAACCAATCTGGTTGACGATCCAGGGATGAAAAGGGTGTTGACAAAACGGGGAACGAAATACGTAGAGCACATGAGAAACACATCGAAAAGTGGGACGTCTATCATGTTTTGTGGTAGCGCCTCTGGAGAGTTACTACCTCCGTTCCTCCTTTACAAAGCCAAAAGTATGTGGAGCACGTGGACCGAGAACGGACCGACTGGTGCTAGGTACAGCAACAGTCCTAGTGGTTGGTTTGACACTCCTACTTTCCTGGAGTGGTTTCAATCCATTTTCCTCCCTGCTACTCGCAAACTACAAGGCAGAAAAGCAGTGATTTGTGACAATCTTGGGGCTCATATTTCCATTGAAGTGGTGAAATTGTGTGAGAATAATAACATTGTGTTTATTTGTCTCCCTCCAAATAGTACTCACCTCACACAACCATTGGATGTTGCAGTTTTCCGAAGTGTTAAACAAGCTTGGCGTCGGATCTTATCAGAATGGAAGGATGCCAACGGAAGTGAGTTGATAAAGAATGAAGACATGCCTCAACTTCTCAAGCAATTGTTAGCATCAATATCTGGCGAATTTGCAGAAAATCTTCGGTCCGGGTTTAAGGCTTGTGGAATTTGTCCAGTCGACCTGGAACCACTACTGAACCGCGNTTTGCAGAAAATCTTCGGTCCGGGTTTAAGGCTTGTGGAATTTGTCCAGTCGACCTGGAACCACTACTGAACCGCGGCAATAGAAAAACCTGCTTGTGATGAGGGGGCTATCCAAAAATCATTCCTTTCCAGCTTGGAAAAGAAAAGGGAGGAATGGACAAAAAAGAAAAATGTAGGAAGAAGGAAGAAGCTCAATNCAGCTTGGAAAAGAAAAGGGAGGAATGGACAAAAAAGAAAAATGTAGGAAGAAGGAAGAAGCTCAATGTTCCATCGAGGAAAAGTATTGCTTTGAATGATTTAATAGAGGAAGAACCACCTAACTCTGCTCGACCTGTAGCTCTGCGACGTCAGGGAAAAAGAAGAATAGAAGATAGTGACAGCGAAACTGAGGTCATTGATGAAGACAATATCTGTGAAGATTCTGATAATGAGACTCCGGAGGCTTACTGTGAAAGGCAATTGGCCGAAATTGAGGAAGATGAGCGGAGCTATCAACAGGGAAGCAGTCATGGCACACCAGAACAAGTTCGAGTCACCAAGCCTGTCGTGAAGTTGCCTGGTGAATATTGCATTGTTAAGTATGATGACACATTTTATCCAGGGCTTATATTGAGCCTGGATAACGAATCAGCCATAGTGTCAACAATGGTCAAAGGTTCAAAGGCATGGAAATGGCCAGAACGAGAGGACATCATTGATTACTCTTGCAGCGACGTTGTTTGTGGCATCGATGAGCCTCGCTGTATCTCTCGAACAAGGAAACTGTACCAAGTGCCTGCTTTAGTGAATTTCAGGTCATAACTGGTCCCCAGTGACTACTGTGAAATATGTAAATTTGATTTGGAAAAAACATTTAATTTTTGTCAATTTTTTAAGAAATAATTTTTTGTAAGCAATTGGTTGTTGTATATGTGGCTCAATTAATCCAACGGATGGGGCGAGAATGCCCCTTGGGTCTATTCAGATTTGTTTTCTGTTAACTTTGAAAAGTGGAGCAAAGTCTTCAAACCCCCGGGTTGCATTGCTCCAATTTTCAACAAAAAAATTTTCAACTTTTTAATGATGTATCAACATCTGTAACGCCAGAATCTGGTAATAGGAAGCCCCTACTTGAAGCAGGCCAAAAATCGGGATTTTTTAAGTGAGTTAAGTACATGAAAAATTATGAATTAAAAAAAAACTCAAAACAATGGAGCAAAGCGACCCTGTTTGATGTGTATGTAATATTATGGCAATGGTGAAATAGTTTATAAATTAAATGAAACACATTGGTGACACCCCATTGATTAACAAATGTCTGTTAAGGTTGATGNGCCCCTACTTGAAGCAGGCCAAAAATCGGGATTTTTTAAGTGAGTTAAGTACATGAAAAATTATGAATAAAAAAAACTCAAAACAATGGAGCAAAGCGACCCTGTTTGACGTGTATGTAATATTATGGCAATTGTGAAATAGTTTATAAATTAAATGAAACACATTGGTGACACCCCATTGATTAACAAATGTCTGTTAAGGTTGATGTNGTGAAATAGTTTATAAATTAAATGAAACACATTGGTGACACCCCATTGATTAACAAATGTCTGTTAAGGTTGATGTTATGAAGTTTACGGCGAGTGTGACCATCCTAAATTACATGTTACAAGGATGGAGGCCTTTAGAGGTAATCCCCCTTTTTGAAAACATAATTGCTCTTTTATAACTAAACATTAAATACCCTATTACACTTTCTTGTGAAAGTGTCTGTATTTCACTTCCTATGATGTATTTGTATTTCACTGGCTACAGTGTTGCCAGGTAGCTGTCCCCTGAAGGGAGGGACGAGTCCTCCTGGGCAAAGGGGTGTGGGTTGCCATTCTCGATTGCTCTTAATACAATAAAACACACCTCTGGCTATAGCTGTGAATGAAATGACGTCTTATGTGTTTGAAAAAATGCTGCGCAATATTGGTTACACTTTGGGGGCTTTAGAACTTCAGCTTCGGCATACAGTCCAGTTCGATGCCATTTGGTGGTGCGTCACATCGTATGTCGCAGCGTGAGCTGCTACGACGTAACTATCAATGGCCCATGGGCCGAATGGCTGTGGCTTTGTGGTAAGCACCATTTCGGATCGCCTAAATATTTTTTAAAAGAGTTACCTCTTGTAATAAATAAGTAGGACAGTCTCTTGAGTTATGTAATCCTTGTTGGNCTAAATATTTTTTAAAAGAGTTACCTCTTGTAATAAATAAGTAGGACAGTCTCTTGAGTTATGTAATCCTTGTTGGCGAGAAGGTGCAAGTTCCCTTCTTATCAACTTGCACTACACACTCTTGGCTTGATGTGGTTGTTGCATCCCTGGTGTAGCTGGGGTGCAGTTGATGTGACTGCGGTGATCTGAGTGGGCACAAGGCGCTGGTGGACGCGTGGTTCACGTTACTCTTCTGGGGACAGGTACGCATAAGTACGTACTTCTGGCGATATTGGACACAGCCTTAGTTACGACCGGGCGACTACTAATACAGCACAAGAAATATAGAAGCCCAGGAAAAAATAATAATTCTCAAGATCAGGGCATAAAAGAGAAATAAAAGGAACTTAACGAATGCGGTAAAGCGGGATGATTAGTCCATAATTAAAGGATAAAAAAAAGAGAGAAGACAGAATACAANATAAAAGGAACTTAACGAATGCGGTAAAGCGGGATGATTAGTCCATAATTAAAGGATAAAAAAAAGAGAGAAGACAGAATACAAAACTACACAATTCGTAGTCTCAAGCAAGAAAAGAAAGGGTGCTTTCTGAAAGTAACAGTGACTATCGGATATCTAGTCGCTTGACACAACACCAGAAACANCTAAATATTTTTTAAAAGAGTTACCTCTTGTAATAAATAAGTAGGACAGTCTCTTGAGTTATGTAATCCTTGTTGGTGAGAAGGTGCAGGTTCCCTTCTTATCAACTTGCATTACACACTCTTGGCTTGATGTGGTTGTTGCATCCCTGGTGTAGCTGGGGTGCAGTTGATGTGACTGCGGTGATCTGAGTGGGCACAAGGCGCTCGTGGACGCGTGGTTCACGTTACTCTTCTGGGGACAGGTACGCATAAGTACGTACTTCTGGCGATATCGGACACAGCCTTAGTTACGACCGGGCGACTACTAATACAGCACAAGAAATATAGAAGCCCAGGAAAAAATAATAATTCTCAAGATCAGGGCATAAAAGAGAAAAGGAACTTAACGAATGCGGTAAAGCGGGACGATTAGTCCATAATTAAAGGATAAAAAAAAGAGAGAAGACAGAATACAAAACTACACAATTCGTAGTCTCAAGAAAGAAAAGAAAGGGTGCTTTCTGAAAGTAACAGTGACTATCGGATATCTAGTCGCTTGACACAACACCAGAAACANAAAGAAAAGAAAGGGTGCTTTCTGAAAGTAACAGTGACTATCGGATATCTAGTCGCTTGACACAACACCAGAAACAACGAAATGTATTTTAAGACTTTACAATGATAATGATTATTATAAAAAACTTAATTCAAAATTAGACAAAAGTAAAATAACATTGCCCAAAACAATATTTTACACAAATTTTTTTGTTTCAAAGAAAAATATTTTTAATACTTTTTATCTAATCTAGTCACACTTGAAGGCAGTCACCTACAAATATTAATTTATAAATTTATTGGAAATATACAAATATTGCTTGGTAAATACACAGAATTGCCAAAAAGGTGACTATGACATAAATAAATGAAATAGTGGCTGCTGAAAAAAATTGCTTTGCCATAACAAAATTAATTCTCAGAAAGATAAAACAATAACAAAATAAAAACTTAGGAAGTGCCTAGAATGGCACACATTCCCTCCCTTAAACGAGGTCACTGTTGTAGATGCCACTTATAGTGACAACCCTACTCAAAGGAAGACAGCAGGGTAAGGGTGACGAAAAGAATTATAAGGACTACCAATACTTTTTAATAGTTAAGTAAAACTATTACAAGTCCTTGGGAACAGGTTAGTGGAGGACTGGGTAGGAATTTCTCTCTTTCCCCTGAACAAATTACCCTTGAAGTACCCGAGATCGGAGCCCAACCGTCTTGTGCCCGCCTTGCATCGCTGACACCCCACGAAGAGCCTCCCAAATGGTTTGGATCCCTAAACTACACTTCTAACCCTTCTACTGTTAGTATGTTGTAACTCATTCCTATTCGCCGATAGCTTGGCATGGGCGGAGTTATAGCAGTCATCCGATGGCCATCCTTTGGTGTCAGCCAGACCTAAACAATATGACCCAAATTGTAGGTTTATTGCCGATAGATTATGCTTTCGCAGTGCTATTCGTGCTGACCCAATCTACTTAGTAGGCTACCGCTGACTGCCTTTCTCCTAAGCGCACTGCTTGGCTTGTGTTGCAATCTAAACACCACGGAATTCTGGGTGTGACAAACACTGACACACACACACACACACACACACACACNTTGTGTTGCAATCTAAACACCACGGAATTCTGGGTGTGACAAACACTGACACACACACACACACACACACACACACGCACTTAAATTTACAAACAAAAATACTTAGTCCAAAAAAATTTCTTAACAATGAGTAGAAGTTAATGTAGTAGACGNGCACTTAAATTTACAAACAAAAATACTTAGTCCAAAAAAATTTCTTAACAATGAGTAGAAGTTAATGTAGTAGACGGAGGAAGCACAACATATCTTTCTGGCACATGAACAAGGCGGTCAGAAGGTGAGGAACATGCCTTGGCACAGAATTTAGATTTCAATCAAAATTGCATAACAAGCATGTAACAAAAACAGCAATACAAGATACAATAATGGAGATAAGATTTAGGTTGACAAGGGGTTGTGTATGTAGTGTGCAAAGGAACTGAAAGTTGGTTCCCTGAGGATATGAAGCCAAAACACAGTATAATTCTTTAACAAAAGAATCATTCACGGTAAGGTTAGGGAAAGGAAAAAATTGTCATGGGCGTGCTTAGCTACTCATTTTTGGTTGTGGATGACAGGCAGAGGTATGTTATAATGAATACCAGAATTCACAGAACCAAAAGTTTAGAAAAAAGGTGTCATGATGTCACAATGAGATGTGTTGTCTATGGAACGATTACCAAAGCAAGAGTAAAAGGGGGGAAATATATTGTAGTTGATGCACAAGAAGGTAACATCAATGGTAGAATTAAAAGCAAATAACCAAATAGAATTAATTATACTTTAAAATGGTCGCTTTAAACTGATAACAGATTGGTCGAAATATTCAAAATTTGATTTTCCCTCAAAAAGGTTGAATTCAGAGATATCTTCATGNAACTGATAACAGATTGGTCGAAATATTCAAAATTTGATTTTCCCTCAAAAAGGTTGAATTCAGAGATATCTTCATGTGTGTCAAAAATGGAAAGAAACAGAGCATAGGGTAATTCCGTGAGTGATGTATATATCTTACAAGAGAATTATGGTTAACATTAGCAAAATGTTTATGATCCAAACTAACAATCAGGAATTCCTGAACACTGAGTAACANAACTGGTAACAGATTGGTCGAAATATTCAAAATTTGATTTTCCCTCAAAAAGGTTGAATTCAGAGATATCTTCATGCGTGTCAAAAATGGAAAGAAACAGAGCATAGGGTAATTCCGTGAGTGATGTATATATCTTACACGAGAATTATGGTTAACATTAGCAAAATGTTTATGATCCAAACTAACAATCAGGAATTCCTGAACACTGAGTAACANCGAGAATTATGGTTAACATTAGCAAAATGTTTATGATCCAAACTAACAATCAGGAATTCCTGAACACTGAGTAACAGGTATCTCTTTAACTTAGAATGCTAAAAGTGAACAGGGAAAATGTGATATCTTTCAAACAAACTATCCGTATTGGCCAAATGACCATTATTAAAAACATTAAGAGACGAATTGTAAATAATTGCCTGAAAATTGTTAAAACATATCTAAATTTTTATATACAACAGGTGCTATGATGTAATGTGGCAAAGTAATCAGCTATTGAATGTACTTAAGAATAATTAAGTATAAATCAGCACTTAACAATGTTGCACTTAACTTCCATGTACACTAGTTTCAAAGGCACGACACAAATCAAAAATTTCCAATCTGGCATTAGTGAAAGCTTCACGAACATGAAGTAGCATAGCATTTAAATCAATACTAAAACTCAATATGATCATCCCATCTAGTGTGTCGGGTAATGCGAAAGAGAAGTTATAATACAAAGTATTTTGATGATCCAGATACAACTGATTTAATTTTTTGATATACACAGTATTATTTATAATTCTGTCTTCCAAATTTTTGATAAGTATTATTTGATTAGACACATTTCTTGAAATGTCACCTGAGTGTTTGCTAGAGAGTCCAGACGAAGTTCCAGAAGGGTTCATTACATCTTCACTAACTTAAGTGACAAAACATTTTTCAATATCTTTCCTCCAAGACAAATTAATGCATGCTTCGAACTAGATGGAAATAAAAAAGTTAAGGTTTCAGTTTTGGACTTAAATGCAAGAAAACTATTTCTGAATTGTACCAGAGTTAAATTAAAATGTTGGTCAAATGAAGAATTTTCAACAAGATGCCAGTTCTCATTCTCATGCACTGACACAACTGTGTTTATCATGGTTTCAAGTTCTGAACACTTATCTTGCAAGGTAAACAAAATTCATTACTACTGAGTAAGTATTGTCTGAAAACAAGATGTCACCTTCATGTTTAAATAATGCATACGAATCCAGCAGTGTGATGGTGACTGTTGAAAGCGCGAAGTTGGAAACAGCCATAATTGCGATGCAGGGGAGGAACATGATNCCAGCAGTGTGATGGTGACTGTTGAAAGCGCGAAGTTGGAAACAGCCATAATTGCGATGCAGGGGAGGAACATGATGCCTCAGTAGAAATACAACACTAAAACAGGCAACATGATACACTCATGGAGAGTATAACTAAGAATTGAAATTTCACTTGATCAGTGGATGATCAATGCATCGACGCAAATTAATAACATGTTCTGCCTGACTTGCTTCTTGTAAAAAAAAGAAGAAAAAAAATTCACGAAAACTTTTTGCATAGGTTTCTCAGCGATGTCTGAAGAGAGAAAATTTANTAAAAAAAAGAAGAAAAAAAATTCACGAAAACTTTTTGCATAGGTTTCTCAGCGATGTCTGAAGAGAGAAAATTTAGGTGTGTGTTTTAAGCAGGCTTGCTAAAAACACACAATTTACAGAATTTAAATCTTTCTGAAATTTCAGCATCCACGCAATTCCATATAAAATGCTTACGAATTGCCTGAATGGTTTTGTATGTGCCTTGTCCTAAATAAGCATCTATAGGTGATAAATGAGAATTGTAGAAAACTATAGATTATTAGACGAGTATACAACACAACACATTTTATATTGTCATGGGATTTGCAACATAAATGACCTTTGGCCAGAAAATATGGTTTTTGTTCAACGTCAGATTTTAGTTTTATAATAATTCCAGTCACTTCATCATCTTTTTCCTGATGCTCCTTGATATTTGTAAATGCCAATGAAAACTACTAAAACATTACAATTTGGAAGAACTTCAGATTTATCTCTATGTTTGGAATCATCGAACATGCGAGAGAAAGCATCTGTTACTACATTAAGTGATATTCTAATGTGATTCATCCTAAATATCAATCATGAAATACTGCGTCATATTTTGCCAAGTTGCCATGGATAAACCTAAAGCCTCGACAGCGCCTGGCTATCTGTTTCCAGGAGGAATTCTGCAAGTTCTACATATTGCAGAAATTCTTCGATTCCTAAACCAAATGCTAGACATTCTAATTCGTAANGAGGAATTCTGCAAGTTCTACATATTGCAGAAATTCTTCGATTCCTAAACCAAATGCTAGACATTCTAATTCGTAATTTGTGGACTTTTTCTCCTGGAGTGTGAGAATGCGGAATGCAAACGAGATAGGTTCACTAGTCCCATCTATCTCCTGACACAAGGCAGCTACTAGAGCTGAGCTCGAAGCATCAGTTTGTTCAAATGACTCATAATATATCTCAAGGTAATCCAGATAGTTTTACACTGAGGTGACATGGATAGCAATATGCAAATATACAGATGGCAGTAGTATCGCGTACAAAATGTTTAAATGGGCAATGCATTGGCTGGGCTTTCATTTGTAGTCAAGTGATTCATGTGAAAAGGTTTCTGACGTGATTATGGCCGCNGTACAAAATGTTTAAATGGGCAATGCATTGGCTGGGCTTTCATTTGTAGTCAAGTGATTCATGTGAAAAGGTTTCTGACGTGATTATGGCCGCATGACGGGGATTAACAGACTTTGAACGCGGGATGGTAGTTGAAGTTAGACACATGGGACATTCAATTTCGGAAATGGTTAGGGAATTCAACATTCCGAGATCCAGAGTGTCAAAAGTGTAACCAGAAAACCTAATTTCAGGCAAAACCTCTCACCATGGACAATACAGTGGCCGACTGCCTGCACTTNTGATTATGGCCGCATGACGGGGATTAACAGACTTTGAACGCGGGATGGTAGTTGAAGTTAGACACATGGGACATTCCATTTCGGAAATGGTTAGGGAATTCAACATTCCGAGATCCAGAGTGTCCAAAGTGTAACCAGAAAACCTAATTTCAGGCAAAACCTCTCACCATGGACAATACAGTGGCCGACTGCCTGCACTTNGAGGAATTCTGCAAGTTCTACATATTGCAGAAATTCTTCGATTCCTAAACCAAATGCTAGACATTCTAATTCGTAAATTGTGGACTTTTTCTCCTGGAGTGTGAGAATGCGGAATGCAAACGAGATTCACTAGTCCCATCTATCTCCTGACACAAGACAGCTACTAGAGCTGAGCTCGAAGCATCAGTTTGTTCAAATGACGCATAATATATCTCAAGGTAATCCAGATAGTTTTACACTGAGGTGACATGGATAGCAATATGCAAATATACAGATGGCAGTAGTATCGCGTACAAAATGTTTAAATGGGCAATGCATTGGCTGGGCTTTCATTTGTAGTCAAGTGATTCATGTGAAAAGGTTTCTGACGTGATTATGGCCGCATGACGGGGATTAACAGACTTTGAACGCGGGATGGTAGTTGAAGTTAGACACATGGGACATTCAATTTCGGAAATGGTTAGGGAATTCAACATTCCGAGATCCAGAGTGTCAAAAGTGTAACCAGAAAACCTAATTTCAGGCAAAACCTCTCACCATGGACAATACAGTGGCCGACTGCCTGCACTTAATGACAGAGAGGCCAACGACGTGTGCGCAGAATGGTCAGTGTTAACAGACAAGCAACACTGCGTGAAAAAACCGCAGGAATCAATGTGGGACGTACGATGGACGTGTCCATTAGGACAGTGCGACGAACTTTGGCTGTACTGGGCTATGCCAGCAGAAGACCGACTCGAGTGCCTTTACTAACAGCACGACATCGCCTGCAGCACCTCTCCTGGGCTCGTGACCATATCGGTTGGATCCTAGACGACTGGAAAACCGTGGCTTGCTCAGATGAGTCCCAATTTCAGTTGGTAAGAGCTGATGGTAGTGTTCGAGTATGGCGCAGACCCCACGAATCCATGGACCCAAGTTGTCAGCAAGCAACTGTGCAAGCTGGTGGTGGCTACATAATGGTGTGGACTGTTTTTACATGGAATGGACTGGGTCCTCTGGTCCAACTGAACCGATTATTGACTGGAAAGGGTTATGTTCAGCTACTTGGAGACCACTTGCAGCCATTCATGGACTTCATGTACCCAAACAACGATGGAATTTTAATGGATGACAATGTGCCATGTCACCGGGCCACAACTGTTCGCGATTGGTTTGAAGAACATTCTGGACAATTCCAGCGAATGATTTGGCTACCAAGATCGCCCGACATGAATCCCATCGAATATATATGGGACATAATCGACAAATCAGTATGTGCACAAACCCCTGCACTGGCAACACTTTCGCAATTATGGACATCTACAGATGCAGCATGGCTCAATATTTCTGCCTGGGACTTCCAACGACTTGCTGAGTCCATGCCACATCGAGTTTTGCTGCACTTCGCCGGGCAAAAGGAGGACCGACACGATATAAGGAGGTATCCCATGACTTTTGTCATGTCATGAAATTTTTTGTTTAGAAGGCACGTGAGAACTTGAGTACCTGTGGCCAAGGTAAACAGCACACGGGTAAACTGATAAAGATTCCAGGGGACACAAAAACTGGTGATTGATTTTGATGGTTTTGACAATCACAAAAGTGTTTCTTGGATTCATCGTCTTCAATACGATCAACAGCCTCAAACAGGGATTCCGCCTGACCAGCAATACTTTTCAGGGACTGACACTGAATTTCTGAAAGTCTGTCAGCAAATTTGGTTAACAAATTTAGGGAAATATTTTTTTAAACACAAGTGAGGTATTGAGACCCAATATTTATATAATCTAATTGATTCAAATCAATATGGGTGTCAGTATTAATTACACTATGTGAAGTATTCCTTAATTACATAGCAGTGTTCTCTGGAGGTCTAACACCTATAATACACTCGCATTGACACTGGTATTTGACAAGGTGTTTTGACACAATGGATGCCATGGCAAACAATACAAATTAACAAGAAACAACAAATTAAGAAGACACAAAACGAACACTTTAAATATTCTATGTTAAATAAACCACAAAGCACGCAGTATATGCGCCTGTGTCAGTGACACAAAAATCCCAAAATCAAAAGGGCCCATACAAAAGGGAAGGCACACAACATGCACAAACAAAGGAATACAGAAAAGTTACACACTCGTACATAACCACAATCTGCTACCAGTTGTTCTCAGGTACACCATGCTTCTCATCAGTAGCCCTGGCACAGGAACACCAAACAAAAGTTTGTAGCCCTGCCAAGCCTGAAACTACTGGCGAGAAGCATAGGAAGGAAGCTGATGGCTCTGGCTGTGTAGATTGTCACCTGACAAAGACAGCAAATGGGGCCGAGTCTAAATTCCACCAGCACCTTCACTATAAAAAATATTTTAATGTGTAGAATTATAACCAGCTTGTGGAACAATTATTATGATTGTTTAAGTATAGTTTGGAAGCAAGTAAATGCTATTCAGTTACAAAAAGTACTCAAACAATAAACTTTTTGATAAAGGCCAACAACATAATAATATATTATAAAAAAAAATATAACAAAAGGATACATAATATCACTGTTTCAACAGCTGATACCAACTTTAAAATTATTTTACTTTTTTCTTTTATTTAATGCTAAGTCATAATTTTAATATTTGTTATTAATTTTATCCCTTTAATGATTGGAATCAAAAGCAGAAAATAAAAGGGTCAGTTACTGTAACAAGGTTACTTGAAATAAAATTTTAGGTTATTCAAAATCGAATTTTAGGTTATTCCAGAATAAAATCGGTAATGAAGAGAAGGTCATGTTGGACGAGCGACTTGATGTATTGAATGCTGGTACATGCACAATATGAACTGACACAGAGAAAGTAAATCAAAGAGTGGTAATTCCTCTCATTCTGGAATTTACCGGAATGCTCTTGGCATCGCCAAAGTTCAAAAATCATCCAGGCATCAGCCAAATCGCCGAAACACGAGCAGCAACATAGAGTCGTGGATAAGTTAATTTTAGTCCTGATTGGGCGACTGTTAAAAAAAAAAAAAAAAACCAGAAAAGTAGAATCCCAGCATAAAATAATGATTTACAAGTTCGGGGCATAAATTAAAAATAAAATTAACTTACTGACAGTGTTAAAGCTGATAGATTAGTCCATAATTAATGGAAGCAATGCCATTATTAGTCTCAAGCAAGACGAGAAAGGATGCACTCTGAAAGTAACAGTAACTGTTACAATTATCATAATCGCTTGATTCAACACCAGAAACAACAAAAGTATTTTAAAAATTTACAATAATAATTGATAATAACATAAATGCAAAATAACTTTTTCCACTGCGACATTTTACACAATTACATTGGTTTCAACGAAAATTATTTAAATGCTTTTAAATTGTTCAGATCATATTTTCAGCTGAATAACTATAAATATTAAAATTACAACTTGATGGAAATATACAAATGTTTGCTGGGTAAATACACAGAATTGCCAAAAATGTGACCGTGATATTAATTAAGCGTTACTGAATGTGATAATACNAGAAAAGTAGAATCCCAGCATAAAATAATGATTTACAAGTTCGGGGCATAAATTAAAAATAAAATTAACTTACTGAAAGTTTTAAAGCTGATAGATTAGTCCATAATTAATGGAAGCAATGCCATTATTAGTCTCAAGCAAGACGAGAAAGGATGCACTCTGAAAGTAACAGTAACTGTTACAATTATCATAATCGCTTGATTCAACACCAGACACAACAAAAGTATTTTAAAAATTTACAATAATAATTGATAATAACATAAATGCAAAATAACTTTTTCCACTGCGACATTTTACACAATTACATTGGTTTCAACGAAAATGATTTAAATGCTTTTAAATTGTTCAGATCATATTTTCAGCTGAATAATTATAAATATTAAAATTACAACTTGATGGAAATATACAAATTTTTGCTGGGTAAATACACAGAATTGCCAAAAATGTGACCGTGATATTAATTAAGCGTTACTGAATGTGATAATACNGTTTGCTGGGTAAATACACAGAATTGCCAAAAATGTGACCGTGATATTAATTAAGCGTTACTGAATGTGATAATACATTAAAAATGAAATATTGGGTGAAAATAAACACCTTTGACATAAAAAAAAGTAATTCCGAAAAAGAGAAAAAAAAATAGAATAACTTAGTTACTGCTTAAAATGACACTACACTTCATACCCAACTCCACCGCAGCAACAAGCATCACTATCACAAGTTCTAAACATGCTCGTACAGAATATTTTCAGTACAGTGCAAGCTTGTGGGGGCATGTCAGTGTAATCACCCTCCTGGATGCTTCACTGTCTGAAGAGGGGTAGTATGAAGAATTCTGAAAATAAAACACAGGGCGAAATTAAAGTTAATAAAAGTTTAAATTAAAATACATAATAATGAATAAAATATGCAAGGGACACCCGTGCAATTTGTATTCAGTGTTTTGTTTTTTTCGTCAGAGTATTTTTTCATTTCACAACATCATTCAATTGCTTTTGCAAATTTATTGTGAGATAAATAATATTGATTAATTTTTTATGTATTTATGTTGCAAGTGCTATGAGTATTTTTATGCAAGTATTGCTCCGGAAACTTTTGTTTTTCAGAACTCTTAGAATAGTATTTCACAGGGAACCCTAACTTTTACGGTGTTTTGTCATTTGACACGTTTTGGAGTGGCCACAGGTTCCGACAGATGAAGTTAATGTCCAGAGGGCGCCAGGTAGCAAGTTTGGGGGATTTGCTTGAGTTAGCTGTAGCATATAGAGGTGGGTCATTATCTAAAATTCTACTCTAAATAATCCTGTGCCCCACATCTTAATGAGATCCTTCATGATGACTTATGTTATCGGCTAAGTAGACTCCGAACATATACACTCTCCCGAACTGGGTTATTGTAGCTTCCCAGCATGCCATTACAAATCACACACATAAAACACTTCAATACCCAAAATACACTTTGACTTACATGACGTAGGGAATGTGATATGTAGTTGACATATATGATGGCCCATCCCCTTTAAGTTCCCCATGAAGCGGGAATAAAGTACAAATACCCTTTGGCTTCACAATACTATTTTTTAATTAATTTTTCAAACCACTTCTTGCGAGACATCACTCGCATCTGGAATGTTCGTTTAATGAGAGTTAAACAATCCAAAACCTTAATTTGCAAAATGTTATATGATTTCTTGGATCACACTGACCTCGAGATCGGCACTTTGCATGTGTATGGTTTTGGTGTTTGTGTAAGAAACTTCTCACATTCTTTTGTGGCAGCACAATAATTAATGGAGGTAATTATACATTACAGTAAGGCCATTTAATTATGTTGGGTGATTGTTACACCTTGTGGCACTGTTTGTCTTTGCACTGATTCATGTGGCATGATTTGGGCGCATGGCCTCTACTAGAGCTGCGTGCAGCCAGCGTTTGTTGCAGGTGGTTCCTACCTGCTCTGGTAGATGGTGTATGCTGATCGGCAACGGTTCTGGGGGAAGCCGCGGATGTCATCACATCTCACATTCACACATTTTTGTGTAGCATAGCATGTGGGGCCATGGTCCGCTTAAGTTCTTTTTAAAGTGATTAATGTGTCGTGCAAAGTAAAATATATTTGAGTTGGCAAACTATGTGTTTTATTTCTTATCACAGCCCAAAATGCACATCCAAATGTATCTCTCCAATAGTTTAATTGCGTACCATTTTATTTAAAGTATTTTTTGTTGCAATTTAAAATGTGTGGGCCAGCCTAAATAGTCCCACTACACTCTGCGATGTAAATATCAGGCACATGGAGATTGACTTCACCAGTATCTTAAGGGCGATTCAACTATATTCCATCACCGAGGGAATCGGGTACGTCCAGACGGATGGACACACGACCCTGAGAACACCAGGAAACTCATTTCGTCACCCCCTGCCAATGGTGTCTGGCGCTTAGTAGGGTTACCACCATCATCAATTATTCTGACATCTTGTTTACTGCCCCTCAAAACATAAATACAACCCATGTACAGCATTAACATCTTAATATTCCTTTAAAGTGGTAACTAAATTGTACATTTCTAATTGATTATAATGTTATAACATAGCTGTTCACATAAATCGCTTACTTGTCCTTCACTTGGAACAAAATAAAGTAACATAACATTTTATCTTCCCCTTGTCCAAACTTTAAACTATATCAGTCCGCACAGCAACTTACTTTCTTATCTTTAATTTCTAAGACAGTTTCATTCAAAACACACGTGACATCATCACTTAAAAATTCACTAATTTTCAAAATATAATTCCACTTTTTTCCCTCAAAATCCGCAGTGTTCACAAAACATAGCCTCGGAGGATAAATAAAACAAACCCTTGCATCTTATTTCTTAACCGAACGGGTACCGCCAAACTTTCCTGAACTTTGCATAAACTTGGTTCAGTCTTGACATTTACGGCTGATGTGAGCCATGTATTCACGAGCTCCTTTGTGCCCATNACTTTCTTATCTTTAATTTCTAAGACAGTTTCATTCAAAACACACTCTTCAACAGCACCAGCTACACCACACCAACACTGGCATGTGGGCCAGAGAGAGAAAGAGAGAGAGAGAGAGAGAGAGGAAAGTGCTACAAAGTGTAATTTATATCAGTGTTCCGAAAAACAACAAACATAAAAACTGTCGTCGCATACACTGCCACAGCCTGGGATGTTTTCATTGTTTACTTGGCAACACTGTGGCTAGTGTAATGCAAGCACGACCTCAGCAGTGAATTGCACACACTTATGAGAAATGTAGTAACTTTTTGAGTCTAATTATTTAAGAGTAAGTATGTTTCATTTTAATGCATATAATTTGTCATCACCTAATGCTGTTCCAGGATGTTATGTATGTTATGTCAGGTTGTGTTTCATCTTATCACCCCTTGGCTTCGGCTTCGCACCACTTGTGGCAGCAGTTGACTCCATTCTCGCCCCAGTTTATCTAAGCAACCGGACCACACCAGCTGTGTAAGCACTCAGTACCGACATGTAAGCTGTAATGATCTTAACTGCAATAGTATAATATTAATTACCAGAACTTTCGTATTCTATTTTTATGTACTGAGGGGAGAGCCACCGCACTTTCGTCGGAGAGTTTTTAACGCAATCATGTTTTCAAAACAAAACCACGTGTTTTCGCCACGTAAGGACTGAGGCCATTTTTGGTATATCAAACATGCATTACTAATTTGTAACAAGGGCAATGAATAAATAACTCAACAAGTGAAATAGTGTCAAGTCATTGTAGGGCAACCTTATTAGCATCACCAGTGTTTCATTTCATATAGTTCAGGCGTACGAGACGGCCGACAGTCTCGCCATTATAGATAAAGAGTGTAAGTGTAAGTACGTGACAATCAAGCAACTAACTGACAGGTTGCAAGAGGGTCCCTGGGCCGTCGACCGAACGACCCATCATTAACTAAACCGACTTAATCTATGGCGCCGGGCAAAATCCAACATCAAACCAGCCCTGGTAACCTCATGACCACGTCATTGCTATCTGCATGGGCTAAACAATAATATATTTTCCCTTCAACTCATCAACACATGCAACTCGAAAAAAAATCTTTGCAAGGGGTCACCTTAAAACTCGTGTCTCTTACACTATTCTCATTGCTATTCAAGTACAAATCTTCAAAATTAACACCTCAGGGAATTCCCATCCCTTTTTACGCCGCCCTACGGACTTGAAATAATCTGGAGTCCATATCTCATTCTCCCTTAACTTGTGATGTGCCCATCAAGCTATCAAATTCTGCAACTTCAACTATTCAATTGCATAAATTTTCGCTATTTGGGGGAATCTTTGTCTNCCCATCAAGCTATCAAATTCTGCAACTTCAACTATTCAATTGCATAAATTTTCGCTATTTGGGGGAATCTTTGTCTCCTGCTTAAGATTTATTACCACTGATGCCTCAACACATTTTTCTGGATGTTTACCAGAACCGAATAGATTAGAAGTCCATTCATCCTCAGACTGGAGCGAACTTTCACATAACTGAGCCACAGAACTAGGAAAATTGTTAGCCCAGACTTTGGTCTACAGACTAATATTTCCTTCAGTAGTAATACTGCGAATCGTACTGGTGTTGGCTTTCATACTGTTGGCAATCCGTTTTCTCTTATTACTGATAGTGGCTGGTTGGGTATGCCTTGACGAATTACTAAGTTTTTAAGACCATTCTAGTCGCTGGGCTGTCTGTTCCCGCCCTATACTAATTGAAGATGGAGAAAAGTGGAAGAGTGCTGTACTACATCATCGGGCACAGTCCCTGCTCGGGTTGTATATTCCTCCCACACGATGCGAAATGTGAGAGGCGGCTACGAGCGGAGAACTGCAGACCATGCGATGGCTTCTTGTTTCGTTCCACACCGCGACGACCGCAGACTGGTGGACCGGCACACATCCAATGGGTTCGTGAACTGCTTGTGTATGAAGTGCGTGTACCCACTACCCAACCCAGATCCTTTAACTTTGGTACAGCTACAAATGAGCACCTGGCAGTGTGACGATTCTGCAGCCACTTGTAGGCTGCATGAGTACATTGAGTGATCAGGGAACTATTCAGGTGCATTAGCACGTACCACCTGTGGGCGGAAAGACGGACTTGTGTAGCCACTGCATTAGACCTCAACATGTCCGGGGTACTATCAACCCTGTTTTTGGTGCATCAGTGTGCAAGTGCCCTGTGGACTTAAAAATTGATCCTGCGCAAANCGGGGTACTATCAACCCTGTTTTTGGTGCATCAGTGTGCAAGTGCCCTGTGGACTTAAAAATTGATCCTGCGCAAACTCATTTTAGGTGAACTCTCCACAAATGTGTTAACATCAGTTTGTGTCAGGAATTGGCCAGGCCTTTCTTGAGTGTCCTGAGTGAATGCAAATGTACCATGACTAAAGAGTGTCACAGCAGGAACTTGCCACTGTGAACTCGAAGACTTCTACATATGCCAATTTGTCATTTTTTTCTACAAATATGCAACATCCTGTCAACAATGATATCAGCCTAAACCGACGAGAACTATGCCAACAAAACATCTGCTGAGGAGGATGTTGTTGTGACAGTTGCGGAATGCGAGCTCACCATCAGTGTATCGCCGAAAACGAGTGGTGTGATCCAAAGAGGGNAGTTGTTGTGACAGTTGCGGAATGCGAGCTCACCATCAGTGTATCGCCGAAAACGAGTGGTGTGATCCAAAGAGGGAACGATTTCTGTCACAGCAGTGTATACCACAACCCAGATTTCTGCAGCTCCCAGAGCACCAGCGCATGACGCTAATCCTTGCCGACCGCCCCTCGCCACGATCCCTCTACTCCGATTCGCCATGTGGTGGCTATACAGCATGGTGCCTCACCCACTGCTGTAAAAACAACACAGCCATATGCCACTCCCACTGCCATGAATATGTCAACTCCGGCTCGCTTCCAGTCACTTCCGAATTTTGCATGTTTGTCATAAGAAGATCCTGAAGCCTTTCTCCACGACTATGCAAACCATCTATGACAGTATGGTGTATACGAGGGGTATTGTCCCAACTGTGTCATTTGCCGGCTTAGTGTCGAAGCCAGACAATGTTTTGTGTGGCATTTCCCATTACTGCATTACATTGGAGGAATTCCGTCGGTCATTTGANTGTCGAAGCCAGACAATGTTTTGTGTGGCATTTCCCATTACTGCATTACATTGGAGGAATTCCGTCGGTCATTTGAGCGCCATTTTACTGGTACTTTCTCATTCTTACAAGCTAGCAGCCAGTAATTCTATAACAGAAACAATCCGACAAATCTTTAACTATGTTTGATATGCATAAAATTAACCTAGTACAGTATTACCACCCCCATGTGTCGACCAAAGAAGAGCTTGAAGTTTTGGTAGGGAAAGTGCGACCTGAGCTCCATGGTGCTTTAGCTCAGCTAATCCTTTACACAGTAGATGACTTTATGCTTTCACTTGTTATTCCAGAACAAACCTCTGCCTTANTTTAGCTCAGCTAATCCTTTACACAGTAGATGACTTTATGCTTTCACTTGTTATTCCAGAACAAACCTCTGCCTTATCAGAACAGCTGTCCCACGATAGTAACTGCGCACCTCTACGCTGTTATAAAGACAGTGATATCAACAATCATTTGGACTCTAATTCGGAATGCAATGGTAATCCGGACAAAGACTCAAAATTTATTAAAGTTGCTATCATGACAAACAATGTTTAAATAGTGGTGCTTCGAGCAAAAGTGGCACAAGTGTCCTTGTGAAAAAACATTCAATACATGAACTACTGCTGTATACTTGCAGCAACTGTGATGGACAACAAATGCATTGGCATGATGGGTGCCCCAATCGCTACAAAAATCCTCCGAAGTCACAAGATATAAAAACACCTCCAGGAAACGTCCTTGTACGGTAGAATGACAGGACATAATATACTCCCGAGAAAATGCTTACCTTTCTGGACAGACACCACAACAATGGTTAATTTCACAAATCTGAAACAGTGACCATCAAGTAATTTGCATGCAAGTGCTCCTTAACAATTAACAGTGCCATACTTTAATAGACACTGCTGCTTCACATAATTTGTCTTGGATTGATTTGGTTCACATATGCAAAATTAAACTTACTACACAACAACGTACACAAAAACAACAACGCAAAACAAATATATATATTTAGGTGAAGTTCAATTTACAATTCGCATCAGGGATATTAAAACCGTCACCGCCTCCTTTGTTTCAAACAAGTTATGAGAAGATATATTGGGAATACTATGGCTAACGGAGCAAAATACTGTGGTGGAACCAACTGCGCGACACATCCATTTTGGTCAAAAAGAGTGCCATACTCTCTACAACATAGATCCATGAGACTCTGGCCGAGCAACAGAGGTACAGAAGGACGACCTTGATCACACTATGCTTTCTGAATACCGCGACACAATCCAGTGCCTGCTCAAAGAGTATCATTATGTTTTTGCTGCAGCTGATTCATTATGCCATACAAATGTGGCAGAACACAGCATCCCTTTAATCCATGAAAAACCATTTTACACACTATCCCATCGATTCCAGACTCTCCAATGTCATATTATTAAAGAACGGATACAGTAAATGTTAGATAAAGGTGTAATTGAACACACTACCAGCCCATATAATTCTGTAATAACACTCGCTTCGAAGAAAGATGTTTCCTGGAGATTATGTGTGGATATAAGTCCCTTTGACCTCATCACTGAAAATTCACCACCTCTGTTCATCAATGTCTAGGATGCACTCCATAGCCTCGGCCGCTCCAAGGTTATGATGTCGCTTGATCTCCGTAGTGACTACTGGCAAATTTCAGTGAGAACTGAAGATCGTTTGAAAACAGTTTTCACTGCACCAGACGGCAGATATTTCCAGTTCAGGGCCATGCAGTTTGGCCTAAAATGTGCTACAGCCACCTTCCAGACAATGATGGTGCAGGTCCTGGATGAATACGTTGATGAGTTCACTATCACATATATTGACGATGTAGCATAGTCGTGGGAGAATCATGTGCGCCACCTGTCCTTAGTGCCCAAACGACTCGCTATCAACTGTTTTACATGCGCAAACAAGAATTGCCAACTGGGTAAATTCCGTATAAAATTTGTCCGACATCTGGTTGACGAAAACGGTAGCAATTTACACTTATCAAGCTCCCAGCACTTGTGAACAGTTATGTAAAATTTTCCGACTCATTAATTGGTTGAGATAATTCATACAGGACATTGCCAAAATTACTGCTCCACTCACTAACATGCTTCAACCTGCTCAAATATATTGTTGGACCAATGAACATCATGAAAACAGTCTCAACGAAAATAAATTACATTTCTGTAACTGCCCTGCACTTGCACATCATGACCCTAGCCATCACCTTTATCTCCAGACTGATGCGAGAGAAAAGGCACTGCAGTACTTTTACAACTTAGTAACAGAGGTACTGAGAAAATAATAGAATTCAGCAGTGCTAAATTCAGTCCCATTGACTGCCATTACAATGTTAACGTATGTGAATGATTAGCTGTTGTCTGGGCAGTGAAACACTACCGACCGTTTTTAGAATATCAACCGTTCACATCACTCTATTGTTTTAAATCAAACACAAGATTACCTTGACATATTTTCTTTACTCCAAAAACACGTACATAAAGTCTTGCATATAACTGGTCGCCATCATGGCCATGACACTGTTGCCAACTTACACATTACATATTTATATACTGCATCTTCCCCTCAAATAACATAACCAAGAAGTTCTTATTACACATAGTCTCTCACAAATAGAAATTGTTATTCTTTGTTTAGCATGCATGGTCTCTCGGATACCCTGGCTGTTTAATCAAATGCCTAGGGTGATCCATCAGACAGTCATGATTGTTTTCACTTGAACCTATGCTTAACACAACTCTTCTCATCCTCCCAATGGCATATTTCCCTGCAGGAAAGTTTTACATGATAAGTGTTCCTCCGATATGTATTGCCATTACTGTCCATCACAATGTCAGAACGAGGACAATCACGAATGCCTATAATATTCCTGGTGATGATGCATCTGAATCGGCTTTCAGGAAAACTACATTCAGACCTTTAGAGAAAGTGTGAGGTGACTATCGATCAGTTTCATCATAGTNGAATCGGCTTTCAGGAAAACTACATTCAGACCTTTAGAGAAAGTGTGAGGTGACTATCGATCAGTTTCATCATAGTTCTTTTTATTCATACCATCCTTGTGTGACTGGTATACAGCAAAATCCATCAATACTCTAGGTTTCAGCATACTGTCATGAAACGCTAATGTTGAACAAGTCATCCAACTAAACAGCAATTGAGCAGGAGAGTACCGAGAACCAACTGCAGGAGCACTCCTGTACTCCAATAGAGCATAGTCCTTGTCAATTTACCCCTCTTTACATTTCTGCAAAAGTTTTGACCTCGGACAATTAGGGCTGAATGTAACGAAGGCAAAGTTCCCTTCTGTGGCAAAACGTTGGAATTCATACTAATTGAAAGGCATATAATTTGCAGATACAATTATAGGTACACAATTAACAGCAAATGTGCCTTCCATGACATCAATAACCGCTACAGCTGTAATCGAACATATTGGTCTAAGATCAAACTATTTAGAGATATAATCAGCAACAATTAAATAGGATTCGCCACTCAATTAAAATAAATCTCATCCAACCTTTTAAAGGTAACTCGCAAACAACATAAAGCAACAAAGGTTCCTTTGCTGTTTTACAACTGTAGTTTCCACAAAAACCACATTTCAAAACAATTTCTTCAATTTGGGAATTATTTATATTTGGCAAATAAATAAGTGGCTTGGCTCTTGCCTTTGTTTTCACTATTCCTAAATTATATGAAACAATTTTCTTTAATATTGGTTCTCTCATTGCAAGTGGCACTACAATTTTGTGGCCCAGCAAAACCAGTTATTTTCGACACTTATATCATTTTGGAATTTGAAAGCTTAACCATATCTGGTACTATGATTTTACACTGAGGCCAACTGTAATTGTGAAAAGATGGAATTTTATGCAGAACAACATCATGCTGGGTTTATTCACAATTGGACCAAGCACACTGTCGCTAATATTTACAGTATGAACAACCTCAGCCAAAAAAACTTCATGGTCATATGTACTACCACTGGTAGTGGCCCTACCGATAGCATACATCTCTGAACTTTTGACAAACTGAATATCTATATATACCGTAAATATCCACTTACAACCTAATTTGTTTAAGCATTTGTGAACCATTGGAATTAATGACTTTTCTCCTAAAACATCAACTGATGAATGATCGGTATGCACCACAAAATGCTGAGCATAAACATAACAGTGAATCTTTTTACAAGCAAAAGAAATTCCAAAAACTATCAATATGTATTACAATTGGTAAGTGTGGGTCGAAATAACGAAGAACTGGTGGACATGTAATAAGTTTCTTAATTTGTTCAACACACTTGTCATGAATCGCTATTTCCCACACAAATTCAACATTCTTTGTTCAACAGTTCCTTCAGTGCATTTGCTACTTAAAACAAATTTGGTATAAAATCCCTCCGGTAATTAACAATACCCAAGAACCTTTACAGAGTCTGTTTATCATTTGGAATGTCAAAATCCATTATAGTAGGTACCTTTCCTTTGTCTGCATCTAAGAAGCCATCAACAATCTCATCACCAAAATACTTGACAAGTGTAGGCAGATACTGAAAATTATTTACATTGAATTTAACATTCAGTTCTCTGGCCCTGTTGAGTACTGTTTCAAGAATAACACCATGTTCTTCCCTATATTTAGTAAATATTAAAATATAAATAAATAAACCCTCAATATCACCAAAATGTGTTATGCAAATTTCTTGAAATGTCTCAGCAGAAGCTTTCAATCTGAATGGTAAGACATTAAATCTTTAACATCTGTAAACTGTTGGAAATGTACAATACTGTTTATAGTCTTCAGTGAGGGCAATTTGCCAGAATGATTCATTTAAGTCTAACACTGAGAAATATCATGCTGTGCCAATTTTTGTTTTTAGATCGTCAATAGTTGGGATCTCATAATACTTCTTATTTCTAAACTTTTTAAGAGCTGGTGGATCTAAACATAGATGTATATAGCCATAAGCTTTCCCAACATTGACGATACTATTAACCCATTCAGTTGGCTCAAATAGTTTTGAAATNCATTTAAGTCTAACACTGAGAAATATCATGCTGTGCCAATTTTTGTTTATAGATCGTCAATAGTTGGGATCTCATAATACTTCTTATTTCTAAACTTTTTAAGAGCTGGTGGATCTAAACATATATGTATATAGCCATAAGCTTTCCCAACATTGACGATACTATTAACCCATTCAGTTGGCTCAAATAGTTTTGAAATCACACGCAACCTACATAAACGATTTAATCCATTCCTGAATTTCTCTTTCAACTATAGAGGGATTCTATTAAAGTTTTCGTGATATGGGAAGTGAATCCTGCCTCAAAGCCATTCTATACAAATTAGGAAACCTACCAGACACATGAAACACACAACTAATTTTTGATAAAATCTCCCTTTTCCTTGTTACATCCTGAGATTTCATTTTATCAATATCCAACACATTATCAACATCCCCTTTCCGAAACAGATCTAACTATATACCCAGGATTGTTTGAAAACCACTTGAAGAGACAATGAATTCAGCAAACCGTTGTTTCGATTTTAACCTAATTTAAACAATACAGAACCAAACACCTTTATGTGCGACCCATTGTATGCTTGCAGTACCACATTTAAGCGAGAAAGTTCCATTTGCGACGTTTACAATTCACACTTTAAAAAACACGCGTTGGTATTAAATTCACAAAGGAACCCATGTCCAATTAAAAAATACATTCTTTGCAAGTTTCAAACACAAATTATTGGTGCCAACCTAGAATACTATTAACTCGCGATGTGACAACATTACAATAATAGTCAATGCTTTCCCCACAATCCTCGCTAATCTTATTTTCAACTTTGTCAGCATACTTCTCATTCTTTAAACGACACATTGCCGCAAAATATTTAAGTTTGTTGCACTATGAACAAGTTTTTCCTCGTGCTTGACACACATCTCTGTTGCAGGCATGCTTCCGACCGACCACACCATAAANACATTCTTTGCAAGTTTCAAACACAAATTATTGGTGCCAACCTAGAATACTATTAACTCGCGATGTGACAACATTATAATAATAGTCAATGCTTTCCCCACAATCCTCGCTAATCTTATTTTCAACTTTGTCAGCATACTTCTCATTCTTTAAACGACACATTGCCGCAAAATGTTTAAATTTGTTGTACTATGAACAAGTTTTTCCTCGTGCTTGACACACATCTCTGTTGCAGGCATGCTTCCGACCGACCACACCATAAANCACTATGAACAAGTTTTTCCTCGTGCTTGACACACATCTCTGTTGCAGGCATGCTTCCGACCGACCACACCATAAACACTATTTCTGCGAAATGCTCCTGTGGAATCTCTAGCTCCTGTTGTGAAGACTGCTTCATCGCGGACGAGCGAGGAATCTGATTATGCACAACCTTATTCTTATCAATCAAGGTTAGTTATTTCTGCCAGTCTCATTTTTCTATAGTACAGTTCAGGGTAAAATCACCTTTCACAATAATTTTCTCCTGCGTATCTTTACCATCTAACACCAGTTTGTCTAGTAGAATTTCTTCCTTGGCTGCAAACGTACAATTACGAATGAGATGTTTTACATCAGCGAGAGAGTGTTTGAAAGGTCCTCCAGGCGTTTGTTTTCTGTTGTAAAATAAGTACCGGGCAAGTAGAACATTTTTCTTGTCTCACAGTATTCTTCATACTTGCGAAGCAAATACTCGTAGGTGTGCTTTCCTTTAGGAAACACAAACGTTTCATACACTGGTATTGCATATGCACCGATGACGTCCAACAAAATGGCAATTTTTCTGTCATCACCTTGCTTGGAAAGCCCTTTGGCCATAAAATAAATCAGAAACTACTTTTTGAAGCCTCTCCAATTTCCATTGATATTGCCTGGCAGATTAAGTCTGCATGGGACATAAAAAGAAGATGTCATGACCCTCAAAAAACCTAACTTAACGTGTTCGCGTCTCAATATAAGCCCACGTGTTTTTCACGGCTTAAGTACTAGGCCCATTATCAGGCATCATTCACACATTATTCTCTTGTAGCAAGGACAGTGAATAAACCACTCAACCAAGTGAAATCAGTATAAATTCATTGTAGGGCATTCTTTGTAGCATCACCCGCATTTCGTTAGCATATCTCAGGTGTACGAGACATATCTACAGTCTCGCCATCAGATATAAAAAGTGCATCTGTAACTAAGCGACACCCATCATCAAACTGATGGAGGATTAGCATTGTCCCCATGGGCCGTCGATCGGACGATCCTCATCATGAGCTCACCACTAAGTTATAGCGCCGTGCAATATAACATCCAACCAGCCCTGGGTAAGCTCAATGACATCACCTCTTGTAATAAATAAGTAGGAGAGTTTCTTGGGTTATCGTAATCCGTGTTGGAAAGAATGTTCACGTTCAATTCTTGTCAACACGCACTAGGCACTCTTGGTTTGATGTTCCTGGTTAGGCCCATTGTAGCTGTTGCAGTTGATGTTACTGCTGCTGTCAGAGTGGGGACAAGGAGCTCGTGGACTCATGGTTCACGTCAGGCTTCACTAACAGCTGATAAACATTGCATACAAGTATATTATTTTTTATATTTCCTGTTTATGTTATTGGTAAATTC
Source organism: Clitarchus hookeri (assembly GCA_002778355.1). Classification (NCBI taxonomy): domain Eukaryota; kingdom Metazoa; phylum Arthropoda; class Insecta; order Phasmatodea; family Phasmatidae; genus Clitarchus; species Clitarchus hookeri. Next base: position 519,486 of record NQII01000408.1, on the reverse strand, counting down.
ATCTCAACATCAACAGACTAAATTATAATGCAAAACAAAAATAAAACTTTTATATAAATATATGTCTCTCTCTTGTTATATAAAACTAGTTGAGTAATTTAATTTTTCGGTGCATGTAACATAAAAAACTGTAATGTTGTAGCAAAATAGTGTTGTTCAATTCTTACCAACGTATATATTTATTTGTAGGTTTCTTCTCCTTTCTGAAATAATGCCAAAAGCCATTGCACTCTCTGGAATATTCCCCCATTGCTATAATTTACCAGGCATGGTTAGTTTATCTGAAAAATGTACCGAAGATGTCTTTAGCTTCGCTGAACTTGTTCAGTGCTGTAAATTTAATCTATTTGATTTCGGGATTTTGTTTACTTATAAAATAAACTAGGACACTTGTAGTAAGAACAAGTAATTACTAGTATATAGCAATTTTTAAGAAACGCAAATTACAAGTTCTTGTAGATTGTAGTGCTGTTCCTGAAACACAATTTACTAATATTTGTAGATAGTAGCACTTGTAACTTGTAACTAATAATTTGTCATATAGTAGTTTTGTGAAATGCGGCCTAGATGTTTGTATATTTCCTGTGACAAATTTGTTATGCATATTGATTAAATTTAAATTCTTTTTTTAAAAAGTATTTTATACTTATGAAAGGGTTTTGTATTTTGAAAAACTTGTTCATCTCTGTTGACAATGTTTAGACAGTTGTATTGTTGAGGTACATGCATAGAAGAAGAATAATAGGTCTGCCTCACATTTAGTCTATCCACATTTTCGAAAAGTCATCAATGGATCCACATCCGGTGTATACTGCTTGAGGCATTTTTCTAACATCAGATTGATTTTTTGCAGAATTTTCCGTTGCTTTCAGACATATATTAATGTCATTACACATTCTAAAGTTTTCATTGCCCATTTGTGAAACTCGATTTAGAAATTACTTTTGTAAATTATGTAAATGCTGCAAATTTCAAGTTGAGAGTGGGTTCTTGCATTCTTGGTGAAGGGCCTTGAGTCTTGAGTTTCAGAGAAAAGGTTGAAAATAACAACGGTTGATATTTTGGTGCATATCCACTCAATCCACCGAATTTTCGGGCCAGTTTAAGTGGACAGTATACATCCAGTGATTTTTGAACCTTGGTGTACATAGGTTGATGCACTAGTCAATTTTCGAATACATGTTATATGGTTCACCATGGACTAAAATTGAGGTAGACCGAACTCGCAGGATGCGCACAACCATAGTCAGTGTCCCCACAATCAATTACTATTCTGCCATTACGTATAGTGAAAACTGCATTGTTTGTGTTTTAGACTAGAAACCTGATTTGTAAACAATTTTTTATAAATGTATTTAAATTCCTCTAACCTTTTTGTAATGCAGTTTGTCTAAATTCAAATTGGCTAAAGTATTTTATTATTTTTATATTGCTTATCATTAAAAAATTAAGATTTAACCAAACACTTCCACTATGGTTGACTATGAGAATTGATATTTTTATATTGTTTGAGGTTTTTCAATATGGGATACATGCGCTGAAGACGAATAAACGATCTCCGCCGTCTTTTCTCTATATTATTCCCTTTATCTTTAATCTATGATTTTGTACAGTAATATCTTTGGAAAAAGTAATAACAGAGTCAAAAAAGAAGTTCTTTTGTAATGTTTCGGGTTGTTGTTATTTAGTAGTCAGTTAATTTTATATATATTTGTGTTTTCAGTGTTTTCTTAGAAACTGAAATTATTTGTTCTTGATATTTGTATCGAGATGTTTTTTACGAATATCACTATTTTGAAGTTGAATGTAATGACGTTTTTAAGCTAAGAAGAATATTCCAGTCAAGGAGTCTACAAATGATTCAAAAATTTTCTCTCTGTTGAGCTTGTTACCTCGCTGTTGAATAATTTGAGAAATGCAAAAAAATTGCGTAGCTGACGGATGCAATTCGTTGGAAGATGGAAGCTGCGATGTTTCATTTTTTAAGTAAGTACTAATGCTACTTGAAGAGAGAATACTAATTTTTTTTTGTGTTTCAAATTTTCAGCGTCCTATCTCTTTGCCACGGAGGAACTATACTTCGTGGGGTGGGAATTTAAATGCCACCAGTACCAAATGTCTGTTCTTGAGTTTGTTTAGTCAGTGTTAATAAGAATATCATAAGGAATTATCCGGTACTGTTTAAAGGTGTATTAGGCAACAGTTATTTTTTTTTCTAATTATAGTAAAGTGACAGGCGTTCATAATTATTACAAAGGTATAGGACACTTTCTGAAGGGAGCATTGTATATACATACATATATATATATATATGTATGTATATAAGCCATTCCTTTAAGAACTCTAATATCTCCTACTATGTTGAGCAGAATTTTAAACCACTTATGTGGCGCATTGCATTCATATGAAAATTATTCTTATATTCCGTAGACCCTATGTAATCTAAATAGCTTTGGTATGTGGTAAAAATCGAAACAATGAATACAAACGAATTAGTTCTACAATTATTAATGCCAGTAAATAAAAATTTAAGTTCTTTAGGGCAAGACATGCATGAATTACAAATTACATTATGTCTAGCCTTTCAGTATAATGCATCTATTTTGGCACATTGTTTATTTCTGTATTTTATCTAGACATTTATTTTGTTCACTTAAATTGTTACTGACATTCATATTAATATGTAGGTATAGGAAGAGTTTGACTTTTGATCATGGCCATTTTTGTATGAACTTGAATGCTATAGAGTGAGAAGTAGTAAAGAAGGGTTTTGGATCATTTTATTTATTCATTAGCAGCTAACTATGTGGACATNTGCTATAGAGTGAGAAGTAGTAAAGAAGGGTTTTGGATCATTTTATTTATTCATTAGCAGCTAACTATGTGGACATGGTTCATATTGTAAGTTATTTGTCAGAGGTACAAACAGCCCAAGTAGGAGTACAACATGGTTCTGTTCTTAGACTGCGGTTGGTACCAATTACTTGTTTACACAGTGGAAGGAAGACAGGATGTATGGGCACAAGGGTACATGAACGTAAATGAAATGCATCAATTGCAAAAAAATAACACACACAAAATGGCACGTGGTACAAATTCCAGTATAGCTGGCAAGAATAGTAACTTTTGAAAACTGCAATAGCAAACGGGTAACATTGGGATTAGTGTTCAACCAGATACTGTGGGTTTACGTACAGGTTATGACATCTCCAATATGGCGCAGATGTTACATGTTTTTTCTCCTATTATCCCATCCCTTTCCTCTAACAATCTAACGGAACATTCACATGAATGTAGGGGTTTTCAGACTGGGACACTTTCAGAATTTATAGACATTGGTATTGGGAAGTACACGAGTCTACACGCCTAAATATACTACCTGATATTACAACTGCAAAGACTTAGTACTGATACCTAACCTAACATTACCTACTTAAAACACAATTTATTACACTCTTCAAATCATTAAAAAATACTATCCATTGCAATCCGATTATTGAATGAAAACTGCCACGACTCATTACAACTACAGTACACTAACCTTACATTACCTAACAACAATTTTTATTATACCCTTCAGAATATTACCTTTGCTATACCATCCACTGCTATCCGGTTATTAATAATAATATATAATAATAACCACCAACACCCACAATTAGGCTACCGCCCGGTGGCCAGCTCCCTCACCTCTCCCCTACCCGACCAAACTCCTCTTCCACGCCCTTCCTGAACTTTCCAACCCCTCTCACAGATACCAATTCCTCCCGCAATTCATCCCACAATTCATTCCACTCCCTCACAGACCTCGCAAGCATAGATTACCTACCTTTCTCCTTCACACCCTCTGAAGCTTTTCACTGTTGTTTCCTTTCCCTCTAAACACCCCCTTACTTAGCTGGTAGCGTAATCTTCCCCACCTTCCCTCTCCATTCACCATTTTGTACATCCTGACCAGCCTTTCAACTTTCATCCTGTCCATCAAGCTCTACCCCATTTCTTTCATTATCACTGATGGCCTATAGTTTTCTTCATCCTCACCATCCTGCCCCTGCCTTCTCCACCTACCCTTCTGCCATCTTTGCACCTTCTCTAACTCTCGCACCTCTAACTCCATGTACAGGTCCCATATTATAACATTGGCCATACCTTTGTGCCGTATGCCTTCTTCACCTCACAGCTGACTCCCTTCAGCACCCTTCCCAACATACCCAAAGCCCTTCTTCCCTTTGAAACCACCCTCTCTACCTTTTTTTTCCATCTGAGGTCTCCCTGCAATACAATCCCTGGATACTTATATTCTGCTGCTTTTTCTATCTCTTGCCTCTCCCATCTGTGCATGTTCGTACTTATCACCTTCTTCCTTGTAAACCGTACTACCCTGGTTTTTCTTACATTTAACTTCATTGTATTCTCCATGGTCCACAACCATATCCTGTCAATGTCTACCTGCAAGTCCCCCCTCCCCCCTACCTTTGCATACAATAAACAATCATCTGCAAACAATCTTATTTTTCCCGTAATCCCCAAACCCATGTCATTTACCATTATGGTAAACAACATAGGGCCCAGCATGCTTCCCTGCGGCAGTCCTGACGTAACCTCTCCTTCCTCCGATATTGCCTCCCCCACTTTCACCCTCTGTATTCGCCCCCTGAGGAAGTCCNTCCTGACGTAACCTCTCCTTCCTCCGATATTGCCTCCCCCACTTTCACCCTCTGTATTCGCCCCCTGAGGAAGTCCCCAATCCATTCCACTACCCACTTGTTCGGTATCAGCTCATCCACTTTCTTCATCAAAGTCCCANTCCCCAATCCATTCCACTACCCACTTGTTCGGTATCAGCTCATCCACTTTCTTCATCAAAGTCCCATGGGGCACCTAAACAAATGCCTCCTTAAAGTCTATGAAGCAGGCATCCTCCTGCTTCCCCTCATCAAATGCCTGCACCAGATCCTCAAACAGCGCGGCCAGCTGCATCTCACATGAGTATCCTTTTCTAAAACCATATTGTAACTCCTCCAAACAATTCCTCTTGTTCAAAACATTCACCACAGACTGAACCACCAGCCTCTCCATTACCTTTCCTGTAATTAAAAATGGCAAAGACTCAGCACTACTGAATACTGACTTAACATTATCTACGCTACCTACAACAGCAGATACACACGTTTGTAAATAAATAACTCTACAATTACCTTTACCAAAAATATTCATTTTCTGCTATGTAATATCACTGTCATCCTAGTTTTTAGATGTTGAACACATCACCATCATATGCACCACGTATTTTTGTATTTACTCCGTACGCTATACATCTTATTTCATCCTACAGTTCGCTCACTTTTGCCACTCAATGTATTTATACTATAACACTTAATTCAATTTATACCATGCTTACTATTTTATCACTATACATTTTCCAATTACCATTACATCCGGCACATGTATCCATTTTACGACTTGCTGCACTAACAGAGACAATAGCCAACATAACAAAATAGCTGCTTTTCTGTTACTAAACATATCACTTTTTTTCCCTTTCCTTATTTCCAACACACTTCGGCTGATTCAGATTCCTACCACTTGTTCTCATTTTTTTTCACTACTACCAACCTAATGAACTATGTGGCCAACATCCTGACGTCATAACTACGTCATACATTAAACAAACCTTTGGTATCGAGATGTACACTATACCCACAAGATCATGGTGTACAACACCATTCCCAGATGGACTGAAAAACTTTTACATTATAGTACTTTAACATTATGGTAAATGTACACAAGTAACTTCTTTTTAATAAAAAACTGAATAAATTATATTAACTGCATGCTCCTGGCCAAAAAACCCTCAATATAAAATGTAACCAGTGAATAAGGGAGCACTAAAAAACCCTGCAACGTGAGCCTAAGTAGCAGAATATGGGCAAGCAAATACACATCAAAAATTGTTGCCAATGAAGTTTAATTGTTTTATACCTGATTGTTATACACAAGAAAAGGTAGAAAAAACTTCCACAAACAAACTACAATATTTGAGTTGCAAAGGCAAATTACCATTTTACAAAGCCCATATCAAACACCAAACATTCTGTATACCTTGACTCCTGTCACGTGGAGCAAGACTAGAATAATGACGTCAAAACTGAAGACTAGCTGCGATGTATCATGCTGTTACATTGGTATGTATTATTTTCTTAAATGATCTTCTAAGAGCAATAGGTACTGGGCTGTTTGCAGACAATACAAATATGCTAATTACAGTATGAGTAAAGCTACGGTTGTCCTTGAAATTATGCAAGCAAATATGTCAAACTAGTTGCAAAGCATAAATTAATTTAGCATCCACAATTTTCATATTTTTTTTTTTTAAGTTACTGAAGAGTATTTTTATCTGCCGTTGTTTTGAGAATTTGTTAATTGACCAAAAGAATATGTGTAGTTTTTATATTATAAAACTCATTCAATGAGATTTAGATATAACATTTTCGTCCATATAACACCATTATTTCATGGTCCCACCATTTCTACATAAGGTTAAATGGTTTCATTTCATGCATATAACNATGCAAGCAAATATGTCAAACTAGTTGCAAAGCATAAATTAATTTAGCATCCACAATTTTCATATTTTTTTTTTTTTTAAGTTACTGAAGAGTATTTTTATCTGCCGTTGTTTTGAGAATTTGTTAATTGACCAAAAGAATATGTGTAGTTTTTATATTATAAAACTCATTCAATGAGATTTGGATATAACATTTTTGTCCATATAACACCATTATTTCATGGTCCCACCATTTCTACATAAGGTTAAATGGTTTCATTTCATGCATATAACANGTCCATATAACACCATTATTTCATGGTCCCACCATTTCTACATAAGGTTAAATGGTTTCATTTCATGCATATAACAATGTTCATATTTTTAATTTCCTGCTTTTAACATCAGTATTTGTTCAATTTCTTGCAGCATCTAGAATGCCATTTTTGTATGAAGTAAAATTTCATGCATATTAATAATGCAGTAGCTTAAAAAAAGATACAGAAAACAGTTTATACTTGAAATATTAAGGATTTTGGAGATGATGGTTCTGAAAATTACTAAGATAACCAAGAGTAGATGAGTGAGCAAGCATCCAGAATTCATGTCATTGTGCATTAATTTAAAATGCTATGGTCCATGGAATTCAGATCACTGATATTTTTGAATCAAGTTATTCAGATGAAGATATTAAAGAATTTGACTAGCAATTTATATACAAAAATTATTACATTAGAATTTTGTTTTGCTTGATGTGTCCATGCAGGTGTAATGCAGTTTCCTGCTTATAATATATATATATATATATATATATATNTGATGTGTCCATGCAGGTGTAATGCAGTTTCCTGCTTATAATATATATATATATATATATATATATAATTGTGGTAATTATTAAGAATATTACTGTTTTGAACGAATTGTCCTACAGGTGTAAAAACTGTTTATTTGGCTTTTGTAATGCCTACCTTGTTGTTATTTTAAGAGAGCTTTGTAAAATGATACGATTAACACAATCATTGGCTTTAAATAAATACCCATGATTAGTTCTAAACATCAGTATAGATAAAAATTGTATCAAATGGTTAATTATTGGAATGGAAATGAACAGTTTAATAAAGTGAAGAAACAAAGTTCGTAGGTATATAGGCTGTTCTTGGTAAAGTGAGCACTTTTGAGGCCCTCACTTTTTGAAAAAAAATTTGCCATGTAAGTAATAAACACAGTGTATATATTTCACGGGATTCAAAAGTTAACGTCTAAGGCGGCAATAAAATATATTTATTGACTATTATTCCAAATATGAGGGCTTTAAAAAGTGCCCACTTTACTATGAATAGTCTATAAATATCAATATGATAAATGACTCATGTGAGAGATAAGACTGATGTAGTTTACAGTTCAGAACTATAATTTATATTTGTGTTATTAATTTGTAGGTATTGTCTATTGTAAAAATTGTATATACAGTACTCGACATGTCCTATATCCCCTTAATGGGGATCTCCAAAACAAAAATAAAAATCAAATTGTTTATTAATTTGGAATGCTCATGTCTAGGAAGACCAAGCTCACTTTGCTACCATCTGTACATAAAAAAAAAATTGTGATGAGTAAGCGATGTAAATTTTTTTGTAATGTGCATTCTATTTTAAGCTGTGGAGTTACTTTTTGAGGTCTTTCATCAAAATAGTATATTTATATTACAGGAAATAGGCCTAATATCAGGATTATAATTAATAGTAATTGGAGAAGTTCCTGCCTGTAAAGAGTTATTTAGGAAGTTAAAAAATTTTGTTACTACCATGTGTTTAAAAATACTACTGAGTTAAGAATATAGACCTATATAAAGTTGACAACAGCAACAGTAACATTTTAATACTGGACATGCAGGGGAACCACATANTAAGAATATAGACCTATATAAAGTTGACAACAGCAACAGTAACATTTTAATACTGGACATGCAGGGGAACCACATAAGGATAAAGTACTCAGCAAACCCCTACTAAGCCTATTTCTGTTTAAGTTAAAACAAATAAATAAATTATTTGGAGATTTAAAAAAAGTTAGATGATGTTGACAGATTTAAAAACTATAGAAAGCATACATACTATAAACAAATCCTTTTAATTAAAGGCTGTTCAGGATAAATTGATCACTTTTGAAATCAACCTTTGAAAAATGTCACTGCCCATACCTGCATATATTTTAAAGGGTACTCTGACTGGCATGAGGTCAGTGAGGTTGGTAACAACGGAAGGAAAGTAGTTCCATGTCTGAACGTTTAATTAAACGTGTCAGGTAAACATTTGTGAATACTGACATGATTTCTTTTGTTTTCTGTTTTTTTTTAATGCACACAAGCGTAATCATAAGCAAATTTTTTCAATGTTTACATTCCGAATTATTTTACAATTCCACTAAATGTCGCATGAATAAAGTGATCAGGCCCATGGCAATGTTAATTTTACATAAGGCGGAAAGAGAATACACAACGTGCCTGCAAGTAGATCATAAGCATGGCTTTCAAAAGTGCTCAGTTTATCATGAACAGCCTATACACAGTAGAAGAATATTTTAAGTGAGAACAACACCTAATGAGTGAGTAAATTAGATTTTTGACCTTTGTACTATTTGCTTTTTTATGTAAATTTGCTAAATTATTATTACATATCACACAATAGTACTTAAAAAATCCATTAATTGTTATTAATGTAGGTATGCGATACTGTGTAGAAGAATTTTTAAATTTATCTTTTAGAAATGACTCTATGAAATAGAAAAAAAAAAGATTTCTGTAATATGTTGTGACAGATAGAACACCCAAGAATTTTAGATATGTAATTTTGTAGGCACATTTTCTAATATAACAACTGTAGTTCTTATTGATCTGTTTTTAGTGATATTGTAAGAAGTTAATATTTAAAAAAATGACTGCTGGATCACAGACCTAGGGAAAGTAGGAAATGATTGGAGAACAACCAAACAATTTTAGACCTGTTTGTTAGAGTTGAATGGGAAGCGTGCGAATGACACAATCTGTGTTCTTATGACAGGCTTCGTAAGCTTTTGGTGAGAAGTGCGCAGGAAGCTTCATATGTAAATACAACATTTGATAACGAACCACAAAAGAGGAGTCATTACTGTTGTGTTTGTAGGGTGCAGTGCCATGTTGAGAAACAGTCCTTCAGTTATTAAATTGTTGAGGTTTCTTGGTAATTTTCTAGATTAGGGGCTTTTCTGAAAATAAGAAAAAAAACTCCAGAAAGTGGTATATTTNTATAGTCGGTGCCTGGGGGACATTAACTCTGACCATATCAGCCGCCATGTCTTCGACAGTGGCGGTACCTGCGTCATGTTTAAGTTAAAACAAATAAATAAATTATTTGGAGATTTAATAAAAGTTAGATGATGTTGACAGATTTAAAAACTATAGAAAGCATACATACTATAAATAAATCCTTTTAATTAAAGGCTGTTCAGGATAAATTGATCACTTTTGAAATCAACCTTTGAAAAATGTCACTGCCCCTACCTGCATATATTTTAAAGGGTACTCTGACTGGCATGAGGTCAGTGAGGTTGGTAACAACGGAAGGAAAGTAGTTCCATGTCTGAATGTTTAATTAAACGTGTCAGGTAAACATTTGTGAATACTGACATGATTTCTTTTGTTTTCTGTTTTTTTTTAATGCACACAAGCGTAATCATAAGCAAATTTTTTCAATGTTTACATTCCGAATTATTTTACAATTTCACTAAATTTTGCATAAATAAAGTGATCAGGCCCATGGCAATGTTAATTTTACATAAGGCGGAAAGAGAATACACAATGTGCCTGCAAGTAGATCTTAAGCATGGCTTTCAAAAGTGCTCAGTTTATCAAGAACAGCCTATACACAGTAGAAGAATATTTTAAGTGAGAACAACACCTAATGAGTGAGTAAATTAGATTTTTGACCTTTGTACTATGTGCTTTTTTTTATGTCAATTTGGTAAATTATTATTACATATCACACAATAGTACTTAAAAAATCCATTAATTGTTATTAATGTAGGTATGCGATACTGTGTAGAAGAATTTTAAAATTTATCTTGTAGAAATAACTCTATGAAATAGAAAAAAAAAAGATTTCTGTAATATGTTGTGACAGATAGAACACCCAAGAATTTTAAATATGTAATTTTGTAGGCACATTTTCTAATATAACAACTGTAGTTCTTATTGATCTGTTTTTAGTGATATTGTAAGAAGTTAATATTAAAAAAAATGACTGCTGGATCACAGATCTAGGGAAAGTAGGAAATGATTGGAGAACAACCAAACAATTTTAGACCTGTTTGTTAGAGTTGAATGGGGAGCGTGCGAATGACACATTCTGTGCTCTTATGACAATCTTCGTAAGCTTTTGGTGGGAAGCGCGCAGGAAGCTTCATATGTAAATACAACATTTCAGTGTTTATTAAACCTTGATAACGAACCACAAAAGAGGAGTCATTACTGTTGTGTTTGTAGGGTGCAGTGCCATGTTGAGAAACAGTCCTTCAGTTATTAAATTGTTGAGGTTTCTTACCGATAAGCACCATAGTTTCAGAAGAAAACTTGGATTTCTGCAGTAAAACATTAAACCATTGACGGGAAAACATGGACTCCCATTTGCGTAATTTTTTTTGCTCAAATAATGCACATCACTGAGTTCTGACTCCTTGCCACAACAGAAATTTTGTATTTCTGTTTTGCAGTTATTTTCACATTGGCATTATAAAATTGTTGCATCTCTGCAGGTAAAATATGAATGTAATTTGATGTAGTCATCAACCACCACTTAAAACATTGTACTTATGCACTTTGTGACTGTTCTGAGTTTGTAAACTAACTCATTTAAAATAAAAATAATTTTTTTTTTAAACAGTATTAACTAAGTTATCACCATTTAGACAATCAAATCTTCTATTACAAAATTTTTACTCTCTCATTCTGTTTTCAACATGCTAGTAAAAGTTCAGTCAACATGTTTTATTTGTTCATACAACTTGATTTTGTCTAAAAGTGTCAAATCGTTATTTCTGGCAATTGCAAACTATTTCTTCGACACTCGCTCATTTCCAATACACTTACACTTTGATTTTCCTCATTGTTGCACCATGGTTGCCTCGGAAGTGTGTGTGTCTTGCAATTAATAAACATAGTACAGCAATATATATATTTGGTATATTTTGATTGGCCTGCTTTGCATTCACATTTGCTTGTCGCAATGTTCTTATTTGAGTCAGTCTACAATTAAGTTTTAAAAAATAACTTAGGATTGACAGTTTTACTGCCTGATTTTCACTTTAGGTAATGCAAGGTAATTATTGAGAATAGGGGCTTTTCTGAAGGAAACGTAGTATACCCACAAAAGTAACATAAATGGGTTCTGCACAGCTTACCTTTTTAATATTGAGGAGGGTGTGATGGTAAAATAAGTAGAACGTACTAAATAAAATAGTTAAAATACGAGGAGTTCGGATGCTTTGTTTACGTCAGACGCTGTGTTGAATAGCCATGTAATTCTGTTGGCGCAGACGTGAACTGCGTTCAGTTGCTGTTTAGATGCAACACAGTGGGGTTCGTGAGTTGTGTTGTCCGAATCTGACCGTGTAAAGGCTTGTGATTTATGAATGGAGGGTGCAAGTACGAGTCCTTCAGTGCTTTGCAGTCGTCTATGTGGCGGGTGTTACGTGGACGTTTTAGTAGATCATGGTGTTTTGTCGATTGAGGTAAGGTACAAGTCATGCACGACGTTAGTTGAATTGGCAGAGGACAGCGGAATTGTACCTGCCGCGTACCTAGGTAAGTTATTTCATATATGTCCGGTATGTTTTACTGTCACTTTAAAACCCCAAAAATTCTAGATTAGAATAAAATATTAGGTTAGAATGAAATCATAGGTTAGAATAAAACCCTATAATCCTAGGTTAGATTAAAACCCTGTAATCCTAGGTTAGATTAAAATTCCAATAATCCTAGGTTAAATTAAAACCCAATAATCCTAGGTTAAATTAAAACCCTACAATCCTAGGTTAAATTAAAACCCTACAATCCTACGTTAGATTAAAAATGTAAAATAGTGATTCACTCATCGTGGAGTTAGGTTAAGTGGGCACATTATGAAATTGGGTGGACAAATGTTAAATTCAGGTGTTTTTGTATTTTTAGTGATTTTATCCCACAATTTCCTTGATCTTCATAGCCCTCTCCACTATCATATTTGTGGTTTGTATTGGTAATACGTTAATGCCCCTAGTAAATTCGTGTTCTGTGGAATTAGTAGAGTGTAAATATACCACTTTCCGTGTTTTTTTCTTTTATTTTCAGAAAATCCCCCTATTCTCAATAATTACCCCACTGATCTCAGTGAAAACTGACTTTTACATTAATGACAAATGTAACAGCAGCTTCAATTATACTGAAATGGGGAAAAACTTGATAAATAGTAAANAGAGTCGAAATATACCACTTTCTGGAGTTTTTTTTCTTATTTTCAGAAAAGCCCCTAAACTAGAAAATTACCGGTTTCTTACCGATAAGCACCATAGTTTCAGAAGAAAACTTGGATTTCTGCAGTAAAACATTACACCATTGACGGGAAAACATGGACTCCCATTTGCGTAATTTTTGTTGCTCAAATAATGCACATCACTGAGTTCTGACTCCTTGCCACAACAGAAATTTTGTATTTCTGTTTTGCTGTTATTTTCGCATTGGCATTATAAAATTGTTGCATCTCTGCAGGTAAAATATGAATGTAATTTGATGGAGTCAGCAACCACCACTTAAAACATTGTACCTATGCACTTTGTGACTGTTCTGAGTTTGTAAACTAACTCATTTAAAATAAAAATATTTTTTTTTTTTAAACAGTATTAACTAAGTTATCACCATTTAGACAATCAAATCTTCTATTACAAAATTTTTACTCTCTCATTCTGTTTTCAACATGCTAGTAAAAGTTCAGCCAACATGTTTTATTTGTTCATACAACTTGATTTTGTCTAAAAGTGTCAAATCGTTATTTCAGGCAATTGCAAACTATTTCTTCGACACTCGCTCATTTCGAATACACTTACACTTTGATCTTCCTCATTGTTGCACTATGGTTGCCTCGGAAGTGTGTGTGTCTTGCAATTAATAAACATAGTACAGCAATATATTTGGTATATTTTGATTGGCCTGCTTTGCATTCACAGTTGCTTGTCGCGATGTTCTTATTTGAGTCAGTCTACAATTAAGTTTTAAAAAATAACTTAGGATTGACAGTTTTACTGCCTGATTTTCACTTTAGGTAATGCAAGGTAATTATTGAGAATAGGGGCTTTTCTGAAGGAAACGTAGTATACCCACAAAAGTAACATAAATGGGTTCTGCACAGCTTACCTTTTTAATATTGAGGAGGGTGTGATGGTAAAATAAGTAGAACGTACTAAATAAAATAGTTAAAATACGAGGAGTTCGGATGCTTTGTTTACGTCAGACGCTGTGTTGAATAGCCATGTAATTCTGTTGGCGCAGACGTGAACTGCGTTCAGTTGCTGTTTAGATGCAACACAGTGGGGTTCGTGAGTTGTGTTGTCCGAATCTGACCGTGTAAAGGCTTGTGATTTATGAATGGAGGGTGCAAGTACGAGTCCTTCAGTGCTTTGCAGTCGTCTATGTGGCGGGTGTTACGTGGACGTTTTAGTAGATCATGGTGTTTTGTCGAGTGAGGTAAGGTGCAAGTCATGCACGACATTAGTTGAATTGGCAGAGGACAGCGGAATTGTACCTGCCGCGTACCTAGGTGAGTTATTTCATATATGTCCGGTATGTTTTACTGTCACTTTAAAACCCCAAAAATTCTAATTAGAATAAAATATTAGGTTAGAATAAAGCCCTAAAATCCTAGATTAGAATGAAATCATAGGTTAGAATAAAACCCTATAATCCTAGGTTAGATTAAAAATGTAAAATAGTGATTCACTCATCGTGGAGTTAGGTTAAGTGGGCACATTATGAAATTGGGTGGACAAATGTTAAATTGAGGTGTTTTTGTATTTTTAGTGATTTTATCCCACAAATTCCCTGATCTTCATAGCCCTCTCCACTATCATATTTGTGGTTTGTATTGGTAATACGTTAATGCCCCTAGTAAATTCGTGTTCTGTGGAATTAGTTGAGTGTAAATATACCACTTTCCGTGTTTTTTTTCTTTTATTTTCAGAAAATCCCCTATTCTCAATAATTACCCCACTGATCTCAGTGAAAACTGACGACTTTTACATTAATGACAAATGTAACAGCAGCTTCAATTATACTGAAATGGGGAAAAACTTGATAAATAGTAAATATAAGACAAGTAGTCTAGAACTTTAAAAATCACATGGTTTTGAAAAATGTATATTTCCAGCTGTAATAAAAAGCTGAATTTTATCTGAAAAGTTAGAAGAAAAGGTGAAATTAATTTTTCCTTAAAACAGGCCAGCTTTTTTTTTCATGCTGGGTCGTTTAATAAATAAGCAGCCTTGCAGTTAATCTATATTATTGTCACATACTATTCGTAGTGACATTATTCTTCTACATGGCAGTTGTGTTATTGCTGCATGTATTTAATTATGTTATTGTATTCTGGATTTTGACGAATCACACTCAGTACACATTGGTAGCAGAATGGGAAATGTATTCAAAGACCTAACAGTGTTGATGAAGTTCAGGATGTATTTATTGGTAAAATTTCTGGTGTTTATGATTTGATGGCCTTTGGTACTGTATGGGGATATCAGCTCTAACAAAATCTAGTGTCCATTTTGGGTGGTTGTGTGAGTGATGTATGTCCATAATTAAGGTACAGTGAATGAACTGTGTTGTGGCTGTGTTACCATAGGTTTCCCCGCCAAGATGAGGATGCAGACTTGTTGGAACGCTGGAAGTTGGCAGTGGGCCGCCCTGGATGGCAGCCAGATGCCAACAGTGTTCTGTGTAGCAGACACTTTGCCCCAAACCGCTTTGTTTCGGGACAGGAGCACACCCTACAGCCAGGCGCAGTGCCCACTGTTGCCATGGCTAGCCAGGTAACTATGCTGTGGTTGACATTCTTCACTGTTAGCTGGGTGCAGGTCAAATTAATTTTCCTGATCATCTCAAAACTAGACTTCTGTAAGATTCGTAGTACGTGGGCAATATCCAGAAATATTAAAAACAATGTTGATAAAAAGTTTGTGTGCGCACATGCACTTACATACATGAGTGCATTTGTGTACGGTGGAGACTGTACATTGAAACCAGATTGATTGATAGTACATTACCTAAAATTTTTTGTGGTCCCACCAAGATGCCTGTATGTTGTAATAGGTGTATTCTAGAATATTTTTTTTTTTGTTGACATATTCTATCAACATTTATGACATTTTCTACTTCACTGGGCTGCACTCAGTGTGCACTGGCTGAGTGCCATATGTTCTAATGAGACTGCATTAGCACTAAATGCAGTCAATTTTCGTGTTCCAATTGCTAGTTGCACTGCGAGCAATTTTTCTCCCACCATCTCTGGAGTCGGTGCGGCTACTTCAGTGCAATATGGCAGCAGCCTGTGATCATGTAAACAACTATAAAATGATTGCTATACTGGAAACCCTGCAAATATCTTACAGTTTAGCAGCAGAATAATACTGAACAGCTAATGGTGAACAAATACTTGATTGGTATATTCATGTTATTGTTTTACATTATAGCAAATAAAAGGTTAATTTCACCTAGTGGTTCATGCATATATTTACCAGTTAGTTAAAAAAAAGAAAAGTGCTGAAAACGTGTTTTTGGAATTTTGCGGATCTGAATTTTATCCATTCATCAGCATATAGGTTAGTGGATTGGAAATATTTTCTGCTAAATACCATATTTTATCACAAATGTTTTGCATTTTTATCAAGGCATGTTCCAGTTGTTAGTGCATAAACTATATGCACTCGTTTCGGGCAATCATGTGATAATTGCACTTTTATAGTTTTCGGGGTGCACCCAGTGCAGTCAATTGGAAAATGCCGTTATATTTTCAAGTTGTTTTGTTTTGATTCCAGAAGTTTATTTACATTTACATTCTCCCTAGATTGATCACGAGTGTTATTAATATTTTATTTAGGCCATCTCATATGTATATATTCTTTTGTATTTATAAATCTCAGTTTAATTATGTTCCTTTATCTGCTGGGTGTAAGAGAAATGTAATTTTATTGTGTTTATTGATACAGTTTAGTGTCCTTGTTAATTTCTCAAAGGAAATTTTTTACCTTTGTGTGTGCATAGGCGGTTATTTTGAAATGTAATTTTGACATCATTAAGTTATTGACTCAGTTATTTGTGATGGAAACAACAGATTTTTGTGATATTTTATTTTTGGAGTGTGTTGACGTCGCAGTTTCGCCTAGCTGCTGTGAAGGTGTTGACTGGTAACATCATTGATTGCCTGTGTACCAATTAATTTGCCAGATTTTCTCAATGTAATTTTAGAGAACTTTTAAAGATGCAGGGTACAAAATTTGTAAATTTTTTTGCAAGTCATCCAGTGTGGTTAGTTGCCCCGCGGCTGGGCAGCCATATTTGTAACGTTGCCCCACGTCTGGGCCGCCATGTTTGTAACATAGCAGCCTTCAGAAGTGGCGGCCGAAAATTACAGTTTGGTTTGCTCAATCGGTAGAGACATGAAACTTAAAAAAAAACCCAAATAAATATAAAATAATGTCAAGTCTTGGATTTGTTACTCTTTACTTTTATTTAACATTCTCATGAACCAGTTCACATACAATCTTCAAGCATGCAGAGTCACTAACAGTTAGTTTCACCAGACAAACAAACAAAGAGCAGCACCTCAGTAGTTAATTAATTATGTATTATTAATCATGTCATTTAAAGTTTGCTTTGCAAGAGGGAAATTTGAAGGCAGCGACCTCCCACACCGGCGGTAATAATTCAGCATGATAAAGTTTGCCGGTGTGGGGGATATTTGTCATGCTCAATGCGTCCTTTCTGAGTACTGGTTGACTACTGATTTTTTATACCATTCTGCAAGCGGGCGGTAGGCACACAGGGTATTTGTCGGCCCTGTGCCTACCCCTAATCCTTGCCCCAGGGGCCAAAAATGTGACCAAATAAAGGCATGGCGTGGGCCGGAACCCCTCTCTCCACGCCATGTCGAACTGCGTCGTAGTGAAAATATAATCAATGTTCTACAACAAAAACTGTCTACTGCAGTTGGAAAACTTCTATCTACTAATGCTGAAGCGAACAAAAACTAAGATTGCAGACAAAGCAAACGTCTGCCCGATAAACAAACTACCACGGCTATAACTTCGAATTCTGATGAAATATTACGAAGCCTTGCAAGATGAAAGAAAATTAATCACGTATCTCGATAATTATTATTACTACGTCATTACAACATGTAGCGCAATATTATCCACCATAATATTTACTATTTTCTGCACTGTTAGCTGAAGGCACAAAGCTCACCTTCATTTCTGAGATTGAATATCGCCTGCTCCAGAACTGCAAGCTTCTACATTCATGTGAGTTAATTCTCATGATAAAAAGTAGCCAATAACACCATTCAATCCTCTAACTATTTTTATGCAAGAAATTACATCAATCTTTTGCTTGGCTGTGATGCATTGTTATTCCGTTTGTGTACTTTTTCATTTTCCAATAAGAATTTCACCGATGGAATGAGATATTTTCTCTTGATAAAAAGTAGCCTATGTCACTTTCCGGCCCTCCAATTATCTCTGTGCAAAAAATCACATTGATCCGTTGCTCCGTTGTGACGTGAAAGATGGACAAACAAACAAACACACTCACTTTAAAATTTATAATATTAGTATAGATATACATATATATGTGTATATATATGTATATAGACACACACATCAATGATAAGAATACAGAAGTCATTATAATAAATATAATTAATGTTTAAATTTAAAGTTTTTAGTGCAGTAAACTCCCAATTTTTTGTGGTAATGACTGGCTAAGGGTTTACGGATAACCAATATTTGCGCTTAAAGGAATGGGAGGGGANAGTTAATTCTCATGATAAAAAGTAGCCAATAACACCATTCAATCCTCTAACTATTTTTATGCAAGAAATTACGTCAATCTTTTGCTTGGCTGTGATGCATTGTTATTCCGTTTGTGTACTTTTTCATTTTCCAATAAGAATTTCACCGATGGAATGAGATATTTTCTCTTGATAAAAAGTAGCCTATGTCACTTTCCGGCCGTCCAATTATCTCTGTGCAAAAAATCACATTGATCCGTTGCTCCGTTGTGACGTGAAAGATGGACAAACAAACAAACACACTCACTTTAAAATTTATAATATTAGTATAGATATACATATATATGTGTATATATATATGTATATAGACACACACATCAATGATAAGAATACAGAAGTCATTATAATAAATATAATTAATGTTTAAATTTAAAGTTTTTAGTGCAGTAAACTCCCAATTTTTTGTGGTAATGACTGGCTAAGGGTTTACGGATAACCAATATTTGCGCTTAAAGGAATGGGAGGGGAAAATGGTTATTTTTGGCTTACAGACTGTTTACATAGGTTATGTAAAATAATACAGTCATATAAGAAAACAATTTTTTTATAGCCAGTGTGTGGCAACGTCATAAATGCTATTAACAACATCACATACACAAAATCCTGTATCAGCTGATGCGTGAACGATTGCTAGAAAATTTCACGTTGGCTATTTTGACAGCCTACATTTGCACATCAGACTTTGGAGAAATATGTGGCCGGGAAGGAGATGTTAGACAAAATGTCTATATATTTTATTTTATATCATTACAAATTGCTGTTATTAGTGTAACAAATAAAACTTTGTTCTAGAATAGGTGTTTAAATTAAATGGAACACTGTATGTAATAGTTTATCTCTGATTGTCTCTTCTCCATATGCCGTAGCTAGTGCTTGCTGCTAACCTCGCCACGTACATGCTTAATATTAATTGAAGAGGCCGCACATCTATTGCAGAGTATTTTTCAAATATTTCTACATTCATTTGACGTAATATATTTAAAGCCCTAGTAGTTTTGAGCCCGTACGAGATAAAAAGTTTACTTTTAAAAGGACGTGATAGGTATACTTTTGCAACACAACAGCAAGAAAGGCTGCCGCCTGTTGGCCATTGTGTGCAGTTCGCTTCGGAAACCACGCCTCCATGAAATGACTGGTTTTTCATGTGTAAAATGCAAATGTGCAAACAAATTCTCAGAGTTTTAAATTTTCCACTAGCATTATAAATATTTTAATGTAACATATTTCCATGTGAAGCGATTTTGCTTGCTAATAATTTGGATTCGGCCAGCAATCTCCAAGCCTTTCTGAGGCTGGCTCGCCATTTTGTTTCTGGTTTTTTTTTGTCCTGACTCCCATCCCACTTCAGCACAATGCTAAAATAAATGTTATTTATTTATTAAAGCCTCCCATTGTTTGCGATGGAATAATTTTTGCGGCAAGTAATATTTCTGTTAATGTGATATTTTGTCATCCAGTCACACTATATGTCCATGGTTAGTTTATAAATATCCTCTGCGTGTATGAACTGCTGTAAACTTCACGATCTTGCCTTTTTGACGAGCAGACACTAGTTTTAATCGTGAAATACTTTATTACTATGAATGAAAATGTGCTGTCTGACAATTTCCCCTAATTCCTAATACTTCCAAGTTTCACATATATTCCCTGTTAAAAAGATGTGTAAATATAGTACCGAAACACTTAATATTAAAATAAATCAGCACCGTATCACTCAACTGCAGTCTCGTATATAACAGCGTGCGTATGGGTTATTAATAGCAGCAATGCACGACTGGTGGCAGCTGTTCAATATTTGACTTTGAACTGGTGTCTCTACGGTTAAGCCGCCCCTAGTAAATTGGGAGTTTACTGTAACAATTGTAGAAATTTTTTCGAAGTTTTAAACATATCCATGTAATACATTATATAACGTTAGAATTTGTGAACTATTTTTAAGACGGGTATTGCAGCAAAGAATACTAAACCTAACCGTATTTAAAACATTGGGACAATCAATTTTATATGTTACTAAACTGAGACAAAATTGCACATATTATGTATCCCTGTTATCTTCAAATGAACTAATTTTCTATTTTATCTTTGAAGTTTAATGACAATGGTGAGAGCATGTTATTATGTTGGTATGATTTGACTTTGTCCATTGCTGACCAGGGCACTAGATAATAATCACACACACACACACACACACACACAGACAGAACTCAGCAAAACAGTATACTGCGATTGTTCATAGGTTCCTGTGTCTCACCTGAGGAAGGGGACAGATTCCAGGCCCCAAAAAGTTGTGAAGATGTAATTATTATTGTGTTATCATTTTTTCACAGTTCTGTGTGCCCTCTGTTGGTTTATCTATTCTTTTCTCTGGTAATTTTTCTGGTTCCTGTGGTGTTCGTAGTGTTCAATTATTTGGTTTTTTAATCTTGCCAGGAATACTTTTTCCTGACTTGTGGATTTTTTCCTATTTTTGTGTGTGTTTTTTAGTTTTATTGTTTAGCTATGTCCACTAATATTGTTTTGGATGTTGTTTTGTTTACGTGTCTGTTGAGTTCGTTTTCATCATCGTGTTGTCATTTATTTAGGTTTGCTTTTGTTGTCTGTCCTGTTTTATAATAACAATTCAAATAGACATTTTGAATGCTAAAATATTGACCTGCACATGAAATAGTAATTTATTGCCTACTAAAATACGTAAGTGTCTAAGTAAGTCTGTACGATGTTTATAAAATATTTNCGTAAGTGTCTAAGTAAGTCTGTACGATGTTTATAAAATATTTGGAGTTTTTAATTGTGATGTATGGGTGGTCTCTTTCTGGAAAATGTAATGACCTGTGTTTTTTTTTTTTTTCAATATTTAGTTAAATGAAGTTGGTTTGACATCAATGTCTTTTTGTAATGAGTGAGCATATGATAGTNGTTTTTTTTCAATATTTAGTTAAATGAAGTTGGTTTGACATCAATGTCTTTTTGTAATGAGTGAGCATATGATAGTGAATTACATTTTTATTAATCTTCAATATTTGCAAAGATTACAGGTTGTGAGGTGTTATTTACTAGTGAAATGTTATTAAAGAGAATCAGTGAAAGGAACCTCCTTGTGGCATGCCTGTGAGAGTGAGGTAGGGGGGAAAATATTTTAATTTTAACTGAAAATTGTCTGTTACATAAATAATTTTCAATTAAACATAGTANTGAGGTAGGGGGGAAAATATTTTAATTTTAACTGAAAATTGTCTGTTACATAAATAATTTTCAATTAAACATAGTAGATAGTGATTATGACCATTAATTTTTAGAATTATCAATAATTGTAGTATGATTTATGGTGCCTGATGCCTTGGAGAAATCAAAATAAAATAACATCAGTTTTTCTTGTGAAGTGATTTGTTTANATGATTTATGGTGCCTGATGCCTTGGAGAAATCAAAATAAAATAACATCAGTTTTTCTTGTGAAGTGATTTGTTTATTAACTTAAGAAAGTAAATAAGTTAGTGGCTGTACACTTGTGTATTACAAAACAGTATTGGCATTTAAAATGTTAAGATTTAAAATGAAAGTATAAATGTCTGTGTATGATTTTTTCAAGAACTTTGGAGAAGGTGCAGAAGAGTGAAATTGGTCAGTAATTCTTACTTTGAAACTGACTAAATTTTTTACCTACAGTTATTACCATTACATTTTTCCATAGTTTGGGAGTGGTTAAACAAGTTTGTTGTAAAAGGGGAGCTTGAGTTGTTGAACAATGTTTTACAATAAAATTGGGTGTATTATCAGTTCTTGCGGATAGTGAAGATTTTAGTTGACATTCCGTTACACTAAAATTTCTGTTATTTTGATTGGTGGAAGATTCCATGAATGTACTGAATCACTTTAATATAAAAATTTTTTGCATTAGAATAAATTAAAAAATGACTTTGCAAAAGTTTTTGAAGTTAACTAATAATCTGTGATGAGATAATTTTGATTTTTTAATGTGATATCTTGTATGTAACCATCTTTCATAATTTTAACAAAACACCAAAATTCCCTGGGAAAACACGGTTCCCACAGTCAATAAAGTCGGGAATAGTCAGGAATTTGAGAAATCATCAGTAAAAGTCCGTAATTTTGTTAATAATGTGCCTGTAGTTAGGAATTTATCTTAAAAATATAGTTTTGGTCAGGAAAATTTAGTCCTGTACTGTAATATTATATTTGAGTCATCCCCATTATGCAGCGTGTCTCAAAAGTTACTATCTCGAAAAGGAATGGGAATTGAGACAAACCATTGTACGCCAACAAAAGTGCTTTATTCTAAAATATGTTCCACACAGATTTGGGAATGTTTAATGTGCTGTCACCACATGGCGACCATCCATGTCTTAACACCGCTCAAAGCTATTGTTTCCTGGAGAACACGTTCCAGCGGTATGATGTTTTGAAGGACACTGCGAATTTGCAGTCAAAGTTTGACTATGTCCCAGATTTTCCGACACTTATTAATCTGTGTTTTATTGAAGCCCCATGCAAAAAAAACTACGAGGTGTTAAATTTGGTGAACTTGCAGTCCATTTAGCGGTTCGCTATAGCAAATTTATTATTTTAATTTTAATGTCTATTAACCTGCAATGTTNGAACTTGCAGTCCATTTAGCGGTTCGCTATAGGAAATTTATTATTTTAATTTTAATGTCTATTAACCTGCAATGTTCGTGTGGGGATGGGGGTGGTGGTGGTCAGTGGCTGTAATACTTATATTCAGATTTTATTTGATGTTTGTCAGTAAGNCGTGTGGGGATGGGGGTGGTGGTGGTCAGTGGCTGTAATACTTATATTCAGATTTTATTTGATGTTTGTCAGTAAGTAAAGGATTTTGTTGATTTTTTTGTCTTTTCTTTCTAGTTAGGTCGGTTTATATTATTTTTTCCTTTTGTGTGTAATTTTAATTCGTGTTTCTCTGTGGTTTTGTAGTCTGTATACTGTAGGTCCGGTTAAATTCTGAACGTAATTCAGTTACAGCATTGCTACTAAATCAAAAAAAATAATTAATGGTGTGTGAAAGGTAAATTTTGGTTGTCCTTATTCTGAGAGAGTAAATTTTTTTATATTTTTGAAGCCATGAGCCTTGAAACTTCGATAAGCCTTGCATCTCTGATATGCAGACATTGCATTCATAATCAGTAGCAAAATTTTGTTGCTGATCACATCAGAAACATTGTGAATAGAACTTGCTTCTACTTAATAAACACTGTACTGGTATTAGTTTTAAGGAAAGGGGGGTGGTGGTGGTGGTTGTACATTTGTGTGTGTGTGAAAGTAAATACATTTGTTTTTTATGTTCAGTTGTACATTTTTCATTATTTCCTGGAAAGCATACCAAGTGAAGTTATCCTTGGACATAGTAAGAATAGAAAATGCCTGAGAAAACTTAGTTTGTGGTTTCGTCAGTTGTAATTATAGTGTGTACTTGCTTGGCATTATCCTATCAAACTGCATACTTAGCAATATTTAGTATGTTAGTTTGAAACAGAGTAGAGAAATGAAATGAGTGCAGTTGTGTTGTTTGTGTTAGGTGGCAGACATGATGGACTCGGATTTTGAACATTTTATGTCTAATGAAGAGTCTGAGGAGCTGGATGATGGTAAGCATGCCTGCCAACTGTATATCAAAGGTATGGTGAGTGTATCATGGTGTCTGTGGGTAGCATATGTTTTGTTTATCTAGAAGAAATGCTGTCAGAGGATTCCAATCCAGAGGATTATTGTAGGGTATGTGCAACAAGGGGCTTTGGCAAGTTGTACCCCATCTTCGGTCACCAGGGGGAACAGTGGCGCATTGTTGAAAAGATCAGTTCCTGCCTGCCCATCAATGTAAGTCAATACACTGCCATAACTCTTTAACTATCTCACACCCATTTAATACTCTTGTCTGCTTCTGCTATGTTCAAACTTCAATATATGTGTCTCATCATCTGTCATTCTTCTTGGAACATAGTGTTTCTTCATCATGTTTTAATGACTGTCACTATTGCATATCAATTTTTGCAATCATTTTCAGAATTTCATTATACCTTACTGCATATTTTTTTTATCTTCTTTTGCTGGTACTGCCATTGTGAATTCAGATTCTGAATCATAATAAAATTTTAAAGCTAGTTAAACATCTAAGAAAATGTGAAGTTAGATTATCATTAATTAAATTAAGTCAGACTATCATTAATTCCAACTTCTATAATTTGGTATTTAGTTTGATACATTGATTTTTGTGATCATTGTGCTATGTAGGCATAGGTGAAATCAACTGTATGACCAAACAACTTCCCTTGTTCTGTTGAATCCTTAAACTATTCAGGCAGATCTCAAACCCTAATCAGAATCCACAGTAAATTAAACTTTGTTTTTTAAATTATTATGTTTTATTTATTTTTCTCAGGGGGGAATAAACAAATTATTAGCGGACGGTGCTCTTTTGGCTTCTAAGAAACTTACTCGAAACACTCATGCTTGATTTACCACGATGTGATATTTTACTCTTACAAAATATGCAAATTATTTTTGGCGGTATTGTCTGATGTATTCTAAAATTGCACTAACCTATAAAATTACTTTCACGTTAATTATTAATGGTGCACCTTATACATTTCCACATGGCTAAGCAAAGAAATCTAGGTTTACTGTAACACAAATTAGGAGTAATCAAAAAGTATGATAACCTTTCAGTAACCAATTTCACAAGTTAATACAGTACATACAGCATGAGTTAGTTTGTTAAAACAATTATTAACTATGACTATCAGTGTCGTCATTGTCTTACTGGCCCAACAAGTACATCTAGGTGTGAAGCAGATATTTACGTACCTTTACGCTCATGTAGCACTAATTGGTGCCGTCTTGGTAGGAGGGGTTGTCATGGTCGATTACCCCATGTGCCTAGATCTACTGGGATGACTTGTTACTGCTGTACGGAGGAGGCAAGTGTAATCCACCACAAGTTCCCTGCAATGGTACCAATGGATGTCGTTTATAGTGGGGAGCCTGGGATATTTTCCCTGATAGAGGAATAAAACTGGCCTCACTCAGGAGGTGCGATTTTGCCCCTGGTTTGCCCTGGTGTACTCTTATGTTTGTTACTGGGGCAGTAATTTACAGTAAATAGCAGGGAAAGGTAGCTGTTCCTATGTATTGCTTGGGTCTGTGGTAGGTTGGTCCACCTCTAAAAGTCACAGCCTGTGACGTATTTTAACTGCTGGCTTCTTTTTATCCCCCCCCCCTCCTTTTTCTCGCCAACTGCAGGATGAGGCAGACGAGTCCTAATATGGGGGGCTTCAACCATTGCTTATAAAAGCACTGCACAAAAGGGTGGCACCCTCAACAGCGACTTTAAACGGCACTGCAATGACTAGTAGTAATTTGGATTGTGATTCTGCAGTGCATCAGCCTACTGCTAAGTTACCCATGCCACATTTTTGGGTTATCAGAGGTTTAGAAGGGCACACTTTCAAAAAGGTGTCGCAGTTCGAATTAGAAAAAGTTATTGATAAAACAGCTGGTGGCTCTGTTGCTGACTGAAAGATCAGTGAAAGGCACGAGCTTCTGGTCGAGACATCAAATATTTCCCAGTTGCAGAGGCTCTTGGCGATGAAGACTTCCAGTGGAGCAACAGCAAAGTTCCCTGTTGAGGTCAAGTTGTGTGTGTCACTCAACTCCAGTAAGGGCGTTATGTGATGTCCCGACCTGATTGACATCCCGGAAAGCAAGGTCTTGTGTGAGCTGGAAACTCAATATGTCATTGCTGTTCACTGTGTGTTGAAGACAACTGATGGTGTTAAATCACCTGCAAAGTAAAGGAAGAGGCCCTACAGGTAGCTGTCATGCTGGAGGAAACGGTCATACGAGTATTCATGGGGTGTACTGAAGTCCTGGGGACTTTGGACACTGCCACCATCGCCAACTTCATCCAAACCCGAGCTATACCCTGAGAGTTCGGAGGTCAGGTTCAACCTGTTAGAGAAACGACTATTTACATGACCCAGAAAAGGGTTCGTCTCCACACAGAAGGAGATCTCTCCCTAACGCTAAAGTTTGCNAAACCCGAGCTATACCCTGAGAGTTCGGAGGTCAGGTTCAACCTGTTAGAGAAACGACTATTTACATGACCCAGAAACGGGTTCGTCTCCACACAG
Organism: Clitarchus hookeri; assembly: GCA_002778355.1. Classification (NCBI taxonomy): domain Eukaryota; kingdom Metazoa; phylum Arthropoda; class Insecta; order Phasmatodea; family Phasmatidae; genus Clitarchus; species Clitarchus hookeri. Next base: position 492,645 of record NQII01000408.1, on the reverse strand, counting down.
AAGGAGATCTCTCCCTAACGCTAAGTTTGTTGATCAGACAATACCCACAAATTTCCACATAGTATACAACCTGGGAGAAACTGCTATTTTATGACACCCCTGGTTGTCCCAACATCAAGCAATAATGGCAGTAATAGATTGCCAGCAAGGAAGAGTATATATGGGCTCTACAAATAGGAAATCAATCACATTGTTATGTTTTTACTGAATCATAACATGCCATAAATTCACAGAACCTGAACTCCAACAACCCATCATTGGGTAAGAGTTGAACCACCAGCTGCATGGGAAAGTTTTTGGAACAGCTGATGCAGATTGTGCAAGAGCACCGACAAGTGTTTGAACAGCGCAGTACGCTATGCCAAACAACCACAATTTTGCATGAGATACACTTGATTAGCCCTCAGATAATCCACAACCGACCAGGGGAGGTCTCAGTCAAGAGAAAAGCCATAATCAAACAGCAATTAGAGGAGATGCTACAACTAGACATCATCAAGCTCCCAGAGACTGCATACAACGCTGGAGTTGGCCCTGTTCCCAAGAAAGATGGCACCCTGCAGTTCTGTGACTACTACTATGACCTGAACCAGATTACCCAGCCAGTAGTTCCCCCTGCTCTCAATTTGAGGTACACGCTCAATGCTGCCGGGGAAGCCAAAATCTTCAGCACCCTCGACATGCGATGTGGCTATTGGGAGATACCAGTCCACCCGCAATCAAGGCCATACACAACCTTCACAGCTCCCATCGGGGAAGCATACCAGTTCAATGTCATGTCCTGTGGTCTCAAGAACGCACCAGCCACTTTTCAACGTCTCATGGCTGCAGCAGTCCTCACTCATTACATTGGGGAGTTCTGCTAAGCCTACCTGGATGACGTAATCATTTTCTCCAATAACTGGCTAGAGCACCAGGGCTACCTACAACCGGTTCTGGAGAGGTTCAAGGTTCACAGCCTTACGTGCTGACTTTCCAAATACCACTTGGAAAGACTGAGATTGACTTTTTAGGGCACAGAGTCACTCTCAAAGGAAACATCACTCAGACTGAGCAGATCCGAGGTATAGCTGAAGCAGCTGCACCACTGAAGAGGAATCAGTTGCTGAAATTGTTGGGGCTCTGCAACTGATTGTGCGACTTCATTCCTAACATCGCCGAGATCATGGGTCTCTTAAATAATCTACTATGCAAGGACCAGGCTGGAAATGGACAGAGAAGAAGAACACTTTCCAAAAGCTCAAGGCTCAGTTCACGTAGCCTGACTTGCTTTCTTGGCTACTCCCCGACCTACTATTACTTCTCCAAATGGACGCCAGTGAAGTAGGCCTCAGAGCAGTCTTGTAACAAAAAATGCAGTATGGTAGCTGTTGGGTGATCAGCTACGCAAGCACCCTCCTATCTGACATGGGAAAGAGGTATCATTTCAACGAACAGGAACGTTTGCAGTAATTTGGGTCCTCAAGAAATTCTGTTACCACCTGGAAGACGCACCATTTATACTGCGAACGGACAATCGTGTCCTAACATGGTTACATACAGCCAGCGCCACAAATAAGCTAGGCCGTTGGGCACTATTGCTACAGGAATTCACCTTCCCCATACAGTACTGCCTAGGGAAGCAGAACGAGCTACCTGACACATTCTTAAGAGCTCCAAACCCCCGCCAGGAAAAGATCGACCTAGAAGACTGGGAAAAAATACTCCCGCCTGAAAACTCCCCACAGCAGAAGGGGAAACCAGAGGAATACATGCAGCTACTGGAGGCACAAACCAGTCGAGCCATGTTCGCAGAGCAACAGCAAGCTGATTGAGGTACAGAATCTACTCTCGAAGTACCCAAAATGCTTCAAGGAAGAGCAAGGTTATGTGTAGGCTCAACCTCAGTCCAATACAGAAGACTGAAAGCTGTGGGTGCCACACAACCTCAGGGCAGATATCTGCCATTACTTCTACAAATAACCCCGCCGCGCGGAACACTGCAGAGCAAAGGAGACACTCCACGAGCTGTGTCAAAGATACACCTGGAACGGGGTGAGTAGAGACGTGGAAGTCTAGTCCAGCAATGCCAAGACTGCGCCAGCTCTAAAGTACACACAGCTTTTAAAACCATTGCAATCTCTTGCTAACAGACGCAGACCTGGATACAAATTGTTGTTAATCTGATGGGACCGTACCCCTGCTCCCAGTTGGGGAAACAGTACATCCTGGTAATTACGACCTATTCTCAAGATGGGTTGAAGCCTACACCCTCGCCAAGGCAGACTCTTAAACCATTACTGACGTGATGGAGAGGGAATTTCCCCCATTGTGAATATCTCTGTAGCATCCTAACTGACAATGCACCTTAATTCATAGGAGCAGCTTGGAAAAATGCCTGTTACAGATACACCTATCTCCCAGAAATATTATTCACACTCCGCCACCAGAGAAACAAAGCCATAGGAGCTTCTCCCAGCGAGCTACTTTTCGGCCGCCCCCCACAGTGACCCAAAGAGTAGGATTGGGAAGCTAAACTCTGTAAAGTGCCATGAGTCAAGGAAATACGCAAAGAAAGTATGAAGCGAAATGAAACTGCCCGCCAAAACCAAGCTCTCTGTGTCAAGCGAAAATACCCAGTATCTGCTCGCCAGCACAGTGACTGAAGAAGATAATGCGTAGGTTAAAATACTGCCATTCAGCATCAAGGCCGCTCACTTCTACACAGTGTTTCACCCTAAATGGAAAGGCCCGTACCAAGTGAACGAAAGGCGAGGAAACACACTGGATTTAAGATGGCTATGGAAACATCTGCAAGGTGCACGTGACCCATGTCAAGAAAGCCGCTGAGCAGGAAATTGAACAAGGAACAGCCGCCACTGCAAGCAGAACCAGAACACAGACGCATGGTTGTGTGTGACCCGACAAACGTAGCAGCGCCAGCCATGAGCCCCGGCACACCCCACGCACAAGCTACTACTTCTTCCATGCCGCAGCCATCTCTAGACCCGCAACGCTCGCCTTTGCAGGGAGTAGCTCACGCTGCCTCCTCCAGTGCAGACTCTGCCTCCCGCGCTAGCTGCCGCAGGGGCGGGGAACCAGCCTGCTGCCCACCCTCCGAGAGGGGGTAGTCAGCTGAGACCAATCGCAGAGATCTTCATGTGTGGGTTTCTGACCCCTAGCCTAGTGACCCAGTGCCACCTTCACAACCAGCAGAGCCAAGGTATGTCCCATCCCAGCGCAGAGCGCAGCTGTGGAAAGCATACCCCACCATAATCGAAGGGATGCCCAGGCATTACTATGAGATGCCGTGGCATTGCCCTCCCACCTTCAGCTGTCCAGCCTCACAACGCAGAGAATCTGTATGAGGAGCTTACTATGGTAACTCCTCACCCAATCAGAGCCACAGACTCTTATTTTTTTTACTGTCTAGCACATGCGACACACTCACTGAGACCCTCCACCTTACCATGATGCGAGAGTAACATAGGGTTAGTTTAGCTAGAAGTGTAAGTTGTAGTTATCTAGGTGTAGCATAGGAAGTGTTATTGAAGCAATAGCCCTGTGTATAAAAGCAGAGTACACCCCTAGCCCATAGTGTTGTGTCACATCACGTAATACAGCAAGCTAAGGGAATGCCTGGTCATGTAATGAGAAATGCAGAGAGAGAGGGAGGTGGGCAGAGGGGCAAGAGGAAGAGAATGTGGTAGAGGAAGAAAAAGGAGAGAAAGAGGTGGGGGGATCACCAGGTGGCTTGAAGCGTCATAGGTGTCGTCCTTACTCGTTCGAGCCTCGCTACAGTCACGGCCCCCTCCGAGAAGAGACGTTGGCCGGACATGCTACAGAGCGTCGCCAGGGTTGCAGCGGACCAACTGATGCCTCCTGTCAGCCTGCAACCCGCTCCATGTCATGGACTGGCTTACCCCTCCAGCCTTGGCTGCGAGAAGGGGAAGTGCACCACCAGCCTTTGGTCACCTCCGCTGCACCTTTGTCGCTTCTCTCTAGCCCCTCCTCAGCTACATCCCACGCTGGCCCTGTGTTTCGGGTATATAAGGGACACACAACTCTGTGTTTGAGGCTGACTGTCACAGCTCTGTCATAGAATGTCACTCGGTCCGAACGCGCACCGATGCTGCTAGCCTTCGCTCATCACTAGTCATCTCTTGTCGCTTCAGACTAGACCGTCTTGCTGCCCAGCAGCTCACCGAAGCCTGCCGCACTCTCGGCTAACTCGCTAGCCATGTACCTAGAGTGGGGTTACTGCTAGAGTGGAGTTACCTCCGCCCTCGTGCCTCTGCGTATGTTGTGTCTAGGCATCACATACACTGTTTGGCATCCTAGGAACTGCTCTTCAGACCCTGGTCAGGGTGCAGGCTGGTTATATGTTTGTTTACTGTCTTGGCAATAAACAGATAATAACCAAGTAGGTTGAGTTATCACTCGCAGCCACTATTCTTCAGCACTTTGCTTCCTGCTACCTCAGACACACTTGCAGGAGCGGGCACGTGCCTCCACCGTATCCCATCCATGCCTATTGGGAGCCCTGTCTCTATGTAGCAGTGTCCCACATGACTGTTGCATCCTTCTGTGAGTGTTTGGATCTGCCTGTGACTTCCCGCCCAGCGAAATCACTTGCTGGATCCCAATAGCCAGGCCTTCCACTTAACACCCACCTGCCTACACCCGCTTCCTTTCAGGCTGTGCCCACTTCTACGGAACATCCACTGTCTTCCTCTCTTCTCTATTTACCCCATATGCCTCGCCACAGAGCTGGGCGAGATAAAATGGACAAACAGGGGCTAGCCCTGATTGGAGGTCTAGGAGAAGTACAGAGTGCCAACTGAGTGTATTCCTGGAAGTGTGAGGAAGCATCTCGACAGAGGGGAACTGCTTCCAGCTCAACCAATGGAAGTCACAGCCTGCATTATGATTTCCTGTGGCACAACCCACGAGCCATCTCACCACTGCCTCCCACACCACTAAAGTAACCAGTAACTGTTAACCGGCCTTCATTCTTCTATCGTGTGGTCCACAGTTTAGAACTAATGCCAAACTACGCACCTACTCATAACTCAAACTAGGCCAGGACCTCCAAGTGCACCCCCGCGTGCACAACGGGCTGTTGTAGAATTGCCTAAGACAGCCTGCCCCACTCCCAGTAAAAACCCCGTCAAGTTGATATCTGCTTCCCAGCCATCATCAGTGGGAAGGAGAGGCTCAGACGCTGGCCAGTGCCACTAACTCCAGTTACGGAGGGGCATCACAGTAACACTGCTTCCAAATGCCAACAGACAGAGTAGAAGTCCATGCCGGCATGCTGTGTACTGAGAGTTTGTAAGCTTTTCCTTTGATCTACCACCTGACAGAGCAGTGAAGGTGTGTATTTGTGTGCTGCATGTACTCATGTGAATGTGGCTCGCGAGCAAGTTCTTACTGCCAGTGAGCCAGATGTGCATGTCTATTGCACTGTTCACAGAATAATTGTAACAGGATGGTTGCAAAATTTATAATGAATGTGGAAAATAGTTAAAATGATAATGTATTGGATTATAGGTGTTGTGGTGGTCCTAGTATTTGTAGCAATGCTATGAATGTACATTTGTTTCTGTTTTGCAGATACCAACAAGTTATTTTATTAAGTATTCTAAAATTATTTTTCTCTTAAATATTTAAATTTTTGTGGCAAATATTAAAATATGTAGCTAAGAAATGCTAAACCCAACTTGTTAAATGTAATACATTTTGCTTGAATCCTGCACAAAAAATAAGTACATCAAGTAAATGTAATTTTATGATGGAGTCAAAATTTTGGTTGGCTCCAGACAGTACTTTTTACGGTGGATCTTGTCAGTGGCCCCTGCCTGGTAGTCAAGCTTAGTTTTGCTTGGCTCAGCCTATTTTAGCACTGGTGCATGTGCCGTTGGAAGCAGGTGAGCTGAGGAGTCAGCCTGCCAGTGTGCATTTTCTGCACTCAACTGCATTACTCTGCCAGCCCATCCATCACACTGCTAGAGAGCTGCAGGCAGAGTGTCTGTTTGGGTTTTTCATTCTGTGAGGATCGTGTATTCATTACTCATTTTCTATAGGGAGTTTGAAGGTTCCCATATTGGGAGCAATAGTTGCACAACAGAAACCTTGCCCGGAGCAAAAGTGCAAAAGCTGGCTTGATCCCAACACGCAGTATGTGTGGGGACTGCGAAAGCACTGGCCATGCGATATATCATCACATTTAATCCAGTTTGTGAATTTTGTCGTTTAAAAGTAAACTGTAAATGGTTGAAGAAATCTTGCTAACTGTATCTTGGGATTTACAGTAGGGTCTGTGTAAAGATCCTGTCAGTTTCATTGTTGGAACTTCAGGTTTGGAGCTTAGAGGTGAACTCTTAATTACAGAGGGTATAGGTGCATTTGTTTTAGGTGTGACAGTACATTGAACATCTACTTCTGATTTTTGGACAGGTGGGGCAGCTAGGTGTGTTGTGCTGTTGTCACAGTAAAATTAATGTATAATGCTGGGTATAGTTTATTTGCAATAATTTTTGACTGAATTTCTTTTTTTTTTGTTCTGATATTTTGAATTTTTTTTATCCTTCAAGTTAAAAATTGTTAGTGTGCTCTGCTCTATGTTCATTATAGCGGGAAGTTAACCAGAGCAGAAATAGTTTTTTTTTTTGTTGAGATGTGACATGTGTACAGGATGTGTTGACGAGGGACTCCTCCCCTCCCCTTCCCTTCTCCTCCAGACTCCCCTGTGTCTGAAGGCACCTTGAAGTTCTGGCAGGCACGTCTAAAAGTAATGGTCGCGGTGGGAGGGGGGTGGGGAGGCTGTCAGCCGCCTACCATCCTGGGAGTGTGGAACAGAAAGGGACATCCGATTGTAAGAGAGAGCGAGCTTGTAAGAGAGAGACAGGGTGAGTTTTCTGCTTGCTAAAGGCGTGGTTCTGTGGAAGCCTAATAGAGTGGGGGTAGGTGGAAGTGTGCTCTGTGTGAGGAAAAAGTGCATAGTGGGAAGATGGCGGCCACGAGTGATGGACGTGTCTCAGGTGCACTTGGCTTTTTTGGAGATTTTTGGCAGGTTTGGAGGAGGCCGAATTCTGCAAAGAGGATGTAAAGGTAAATCAATTTTTGTTTTGTTTTGGGAGTCAGTAGATGTAGTTTAAAGGGTTGTTTTTCTAAGAGAAAGGGGAGTCGGGCAGGAGACAGTAGAGAGGAAGGTTGTGCGAGGAGACGCGCTATGCAGTCGAGGTAACTGCGGGCTGGTAACCGTTACTGCTTGATACCCAAATGTAGTCAACAGTTGTTCAGAGAACCTCTTTAATTTATTTTTATGTAAAGTCTCTTCTTTTTCNCGCTATGCAGTCGAGGTAACTGCGGGCTGGTAACCGTTACTGCTTGATACCCAAATGTAGTCAACAGTTGTTCAGAGGTTTAGAGAACCTCTTTAATTTATTTTTATGTAAAGTCTCTTCTATTTTGTTGGTTGTTTTATTCTAATGGAAGGAATTTCCTTGTAATTTGTTATTACTTCGATAGTAGACTTTTTTCTCTAGANGTTGGTTGTTTTATTCTAATGGAAGGAATTTCCTTGTAATTTGTTATTACTTCGATAGTAGACTTTTTTCTCTAGAATTTATTTCAGTTTCGTGAGCTTGAGTTTTGATCGGTTTAACTACAATCGCTCTTGTAGTCTAACTATTTGGCTTTTAACTCTACAGTATGGAAACCGGAGTCCTAGTATTTATTTATTTTTTCCTACTTTTGTTAATTTTAAATGTTACTTTGTGGATGTGATTATGAAATCAAAGCGAACTACCGTTACATTTTTGTGGTGCAATTAAATTTGCATTTATGCTGTAGTAAACAAACTTTACGGTTTTTTTCTTATACTTAATTTTTAAAAATTTACTCTCCCTTGTTTAGCCCTTTAGGCTAATGAATTTTTTTTGTACTTTGGATGATATATTTAAGTATTTATTTCTCTTTTCAATAATAAGAAAATTGAAGTTGGTGTACCTTATTAGGAGAGGTGAAGATGTACACTGAAGAGCCAAAAAAAAAACTGGTATAGACGTGCGCATGCAAATAACAGAAGTATGGAACCAATTAGAGTAACGCGATACGGTCGGCAGCGCCTATATAAGACAACAAGCGTCTGGCAAAGTTACTAGATCCGTTACTGCTGCTACAATGGCAGGTTATCAAGATTTAAGTGAGTTTGAATGTGGTGTTATAGTCTGCGCACGAGAGATGGGACATAGCATCTCCTTGGTAGCGATAAAATTTGGATTTTCGCGTACAACCATTTCACGAGTGTACAGTGAATATCGGGAATCCGGTAAAACANGGTATAGTTTGCGCACGAGAGATGGGACATAGCATCTCCTTGGTAGCGATAAAATTTGGATTTTCGCGTACGACCATTTCACGAGTGTACAGTGAATATCGGGAATCCGGTAAAACATGAAATCTTCGACATCGCTGCTGCCGGAAAAAGATCGTGAACGAACGGGACAAACGACTATTGACGAGAATCATTAAACGTGACAGTTGTGCAACCCTTTCTCAAATTGCTGCAGATTTCAATGCCTCCTGCATACCTTCAGACATTAGTCGAGTCCATGCTACATCGTCTTGTGGCACTTCTGAGTGCTCGCGGGGGCCCTACACGATATTAAGAAGATGTACCAGTTTTTTTGGCTCTAGGATAATATGCCACACTTAAAGACCAGGATTTGGTGGATTTCCTATCTAGATTAGGGAATAAGAGGAAAGAGAAGGTAATAGCATAGCATAGCAAAAGTGACACTTGGTGCTAACATAGGAACATGTAAATGGGAAGGAGGGGATGCAGCGATAATGTGAGTCTACATTATATGAAGAAAAGGCTAGGAAGAACCAACCTAGAATGTGAAAGATTGTTGAGGCAGCTTGTACAACCTCACCTATTCGCCTGTCCGTCGTCACTCTCCTCTTTTCTCTCCCTCCCTCATTCTGTGCTGCTAATCAACGGACTTCAGCCATAAGTGTTCTGTGACAGCTGACTGAGGAGTACGTGAAATGCTATCTGGTCCTCCCTTGAGGAGCTTCAACATCCACTTCTATGGACCTCACTAGTGTAATACACTGCATCAACAGGGTCAGCCCAGAGTTTTACTGAAACTAGAAATAATTAGTCATAAATTGAAAAGTAATTGTTGAAAATTAAGTATGCCTATAGAAAGATTTATTACTATGTAAACAGTTGAGCTTTGTGATTTATGATGACTTGCGAACCACTCATATAAAACAAAATCCAGAGCTTTTTTTATTTCTTTGTTGCTCAGCCCATCCAGTGATTGAAAAAGTTATGTCAGAATGTAGAGCATTTTAAGTTTTTCAAGAACAGTTCATTTCAGTTGTAAGCTGTTGTAGTGTACTAGTAATTTTAGCATGATACTTGGCATTTGTTAGAACGATTGATACATGATGCAATTTGCTCAGGTGTCACAGACAGATAAAATCTCACTCCACATCTGTACTCGCTGCCTGCAAAAGTTGGATGCCAGCTATGACTTCATTCTCATGGCTCTGGAGTCTGATGCATCCTTCCAGGAGAAGTTCCCTTCAGACTGGTGGAACAAAGCACGGGTCAGTCATGTGTAATTTTGCAGCAATATGCGTATACTTCAAAAATAAGTATACACACACATTTTTTACTTTGGTCTCCATTAAAAAAAGACTTTTTGAAAATAATATTTTAATGTAATTTAGCATATAATTTAATCTTGGCACAAAAATATGTTCAGATTTAACATACCCAAATTTATTACAGTTAATAATATAGTGTATGCTACCCCTCAGATTCATTAAAACGTAAGGAGTTCACACTTTCTGGGTCAATCCTTATATTTTTCTAGTTGTAAAGCCCAGTCTGTTTATGCTTTTAAGATTTGGTTAAGTGGATTTTACTTTTCTGTAACACTCGTATAGTCAGAAAATTTTGACTATTGCATGCTACTACTCAAGCAAAAACATAAACCTCAAAATTTTCAGTATGCTTGTATAAGACAACTTTAAATTTTTTGAAGAAAAAATTGAAATGAAACATAGTCTTATGTTTGTCTAAATATAGTATTTAATGTTTACAGATGTTGCTCGAGAATGTGTGATTGTGTGCTCAGGTTCCAAGTATAGACTGTGATAGTGATGATGACAGCAGCAATCAAGGATATCCTCTAATCAAAGAAGAATTTGTGTGTGTCAAGGAGGAAGAAATAGAAGAAGAATTAGGCCAGTGTGATAACATGTAAGTTTTACTGAATGGCATTGATTACAAGGATTGTTTTGCTTTATGTCTTCACATAGAGGAAGTCCTTGATTAATGGACATTCCATCAACTTTACATAAAATTGACCTGCCCTTCGTCAAACATGTTTGGCACAAAAAATGACATTCAATTAACAGCAGACATGTGATAACCACCCATTAAGGGGAATTGTTATGTGAGAATAGGACTGTATTGTGGACATAGGTGAGGAGCACATGATGATTGTCAGTTTGTAAACTGTCAGAATTTCACTGCAAAGATTAAAATTGAGTTCGCATGTAATGTTGAAAATCAGTTCAGGTAGATGAAGCAAGTTGAAACCATTTGACACAAACAGTGTTGGAGCAGCTTTGGTCCTTACAATTGTTTGGGGTAATGCTGCCATTAATATATTAGAAGCATCTGCTTAATAGACCAGTATCAAACAGCAGTAACTAGTAACTACAAGGATTCCATGAGCTGAGTGTTTTGTGGTGCGCTTAGTTGAGCTGGTGCTGTGAAATTGTATGTGGCCTGATGGCAGTGTGCAGCACCAAGGCTTTGCTTAAGGCATTACTCTGTGTGATACACATTGACACGTGACGGTCAGGGAATGGGATGCAGGATGCGGGCGGGCCCTACTGTGGAGGCGTCTGAATTATATGGTGACTACCTCGCACTGGTTCCTTGTATAACGTCAGGTGGGTTGGTCACTGGCAGGTCACAAAGTTTCGGCTGCCACATGGTTTCCTGCTACCTGCTGTCCTGGTTCTGGAAGTTGATGTGGCAGGTATGTGGAGGCAGTTCTGATTTCTGGGGTCCCGCACTTCTGCTGGGCTCATCGGCATCGTCCTGGTTAAGCAGAGGCAGGGGTTCAGAACCAGTCTGGGTCTTGCCTGAAGGACCAGGTCCCATTGGGGCTACATCTCTGCTGGACTCATCTACTTCTTCGGCTGCAGCAGGTCGAGGTAAAGGCTGGATATCGCCATGGGCCTCGCCTGCAGGGGAGGAGACCTCTGTCCCTGGTCGATGAGGGATTTCACACTGCCGTCTGGCACTGGTTCTCTGCTGGGTTCATCTGCTTCTTCGGTTGTGGCAGGCAGAGGCAATGTCTGGACATCGCCAGCCTAGCCCCTGCGGGTATCTTCCTGTGGTTTCTGAGGGAGTTCTGTCCCCACAAATTCTGTTTCTACTTCTTCCTTGGGTGAGCAAGATCGAATCGGTGTCAGTTGGGGCTTGCGATCCAGGGGTGATCGCCATGAGAGCTGTGACCCGCTAGCTCGGGAGCTTCCTCGTGCCATCGGATCTCTCTCTACTGGTATCTGGAAGGAGTGGATGGTATAGTCTGNTGATCGCCATGAGAGCTGTGACCCGCTAGCTCGGGAGCTTCCTCGTGCCATCGGATCTCTCTCTACTGGTATCTGGAAGGAGTGGATGGTATAGTCTGTATGGGTATCGCCCCCCAAGGTGGTGGGGGGCCTTTGCGAGGGTGCCGGTTGTGGGCGACCGCTTTACGTTGTTGCCTCACGAGTCGAATCTGTGTCAACATCTCTNACTTCTCTCCTACTTCAAAAGGCAGTACCCCCATCTTGGGTTTGGGGTATTTGCTGTCGATGTACTTTTCTTGGGCCGCTCGTGCTTTCTATTTGCGGGCTGGGGTGTCCAGGTATCTCCTCAGGCTGGGGCATGGTTGTTGGTTCTGTTCCCATTGCCAGTGTCCAGGCCTTAATAGAAGTCGGCCGAAAAGTAGTTTGCTGGGCGAGGCATCAATCACCTCGTTGTTCTGCCTATCTCAGAGTGAAGTGGATATCCAGCAGGTGGGTATGCCAATGCTTATGGTCGCTACCCACACTGAGTCGGAGGCTCTTCTTTAACACCTGGTTCCTCCGCTTAGTGGGGTTAGTTTTTGGGTGATAAAGGGGGTTCGTCCACGTCTCCGCCTCCCATTTTTCAAAGTCATGTCGGTGAATTGGGTTAAATTGTAAGTTAAGATCACCTGTTGGTAGCCCCAGTGGGGAAAGATCTTTGTCTCTAATTTTCGTAAAATCCCCAGGGTTTCTTGGCTTGGCAGGGGAAAAGCTTCCACCCACCGTGAGAGTTGGTCAGTGATAACCAACAAGTATCTGTTTTCCTCAGGTACTGCGGGGGTAGGGGCCCATCAAGTCAGCGACCAGGGACCAGGTGGGTCCACTGCATGTGTGGTCAATGTGGTTTGTCAGTGGGCTTGGATACATGGTATGCCTTTATCAACAGCATGCCTCGCAGTTGGTGATTTACTGTCTAATGTCCCGACCCATTTTGTTCCAGATATAGCGCTGGCCGATCGATATCTCATAGTGTTTCTCGTATCCCCAGGTGTCCAATTTGGCGGTGATCGTGGGGGGTGGGGGTTTTGGCATACCCCAGGTCGTAGGGCCGTAGGTACCCACAATTTCCACCCGGCTCCCGGGTTCCTGTTTTGGGACCAAACCAATGTAAACTGCAGTTTGTACCGGTGAGGTATGATGGTGAGTAAGCGTTTCACCTCAGGGTCTTGCTGTTGATAGCTCAGGGTGTAACAGCTTACTTGCAGCTGTTGCATTCGGATTACTTCCTCTGGACTACGTGTCTGGCAGGAGGTGGGGTTATCCTTTCCCAATCCTCCTCCTTCTTTGGGTCCTTCTTGGTCGTTGGGCTGATGGGTAAGGGCGTCTGGTAAATCATTCATTCTCCTCGGACAGTGTTGAACTTCAAATTCGAATTTCGTTAAAAACATGGCCTAACGACTGAGTTTCGCCTTTCTATTTTTAGACTCGTGGAACCATTTTAGACATTTACTATCTGTCTGGAGAATGAAGGGTTGCTCTTCTAGGTGGTAGCGGTACGACGAGCCATTCCTATTCGTTAATATGTCAACACTGTTTGGTGGCGTTAAGTCTTGTGCTGGCATACGCAATCTTCTGGAGTCTCTTGTCGGGGTCCTCTTGATAGAGCACTATGGCCAGTCCACTCTGGCTTGCGTCCATTTGTAAGATCAAGGGTCTTCCTTCTTGCAGGCGATGGCGTACCAGGATAGACAGGAAGCTGTCTTTAAGTTCTAGGAGTGCCATCTGTTGTTCGGCACCTCACTTCCAACAGGCTTCCTTCTCGAGTAGTAATGACCGCAACATCCCCATCCTTGCTNTCTCGAGTAGTAATGACCGCAACATCCCCATCCTTGCTAGCTACATGCTACAGTAGAAGTTTTCCATGCAATTAGTGTGTTGGCATCCAGTACTTTTTTAAGCAGCTTATCTCGGGCAATACTGGCAGATGACGTTCCATAAAATTTAACTTGAGTCTGAAATCTAGTAATTGGTCGAGTCTCGAAAAATCGGGTCAAGTAGAGTCAACAAAGATTGACTCGTCAGTTGAGTTGAGTTTTTTTTACAATTAAACATCTAGCTACTGAATGTGCAGGTCGAGTCACTGTGCTTTTAAGTTATAAACAACAAATATTTGCACCTAACAATTATCTCTCGTGTCTTGTGAATCAATAATTTTATGGTACTAAACCGCCAAAGTTGCGCCGGAACAAAAACATCAACTTGGCTACATGCGATGACACTTTGTTGTCGTTTGTGATGTTTGGCTGTGATAAAATATGGTGGGTGTTATATTCGTGCCTTGAGCCATTTTTCTTCCCAGCGAAGAGCACTTTCTTTGTCTCATGGCATTTCACAACTTCAGCAGTAAACTTGTAATTATTTTTCTCATATAATTACTATTTTAAAAACATGTGTTTAAAAAAAAACATTTATTATGTAACAAAAACCATAAATGTGGACTGCTTGTCCCGTCACCCAGTGGCATGCTGACAGACCAGCCTGAAAGCTACCCTCCCATTCTACCCCTCTACCATGTATCTTTTTTTTTTATCAGCATCAGAAAGCTTACCTTACCATTCCTACCTTAGTCATTCACTCATCGAGTAGAGGGAAAAAGTAGCGCTGTGAATCACTCATCCTGGCAAANTTACCATTCCTACCTTAGTCATTCACTCATCGAGTAGAGGGAAAAAGTAGCGCTGTGAATCACTCATCCTGGCAAAGAATTATTCAAATTACTCAAATTTACTGCCACTAACACGCAGCATCCAAGTAAGGACATTGACCTGCCATCTGCTCTATAGCACTGCCTTACCTGGTACAGTTATTTTTCCCTTGCAATACTTGTCAGCTGAGATAGACATGTGTAGCAGCACATTCCTTGCCTTGCCTCGTGGCAGCAACGCCAGCCAATGTCGACACTGATGGGCGAGAAAAAAAACAGAACTCTGCCTTTTACCCTTNTGCCTCGTGGCAGCAACGCCAGCCAATGTCGACACTGATGGGCGAGAAAAAAAACAGAACTCTGCCTTTTACCCTTCTTTTTTTAACCTTGGCTCGCCTGTTCAATTCATTTTGGTCTCGTTAATATTATTCGTGAGAAGTTAGCTTGTTGTTNTTTTTTTAACCTTGGCTCGCCTGTTCAATTCATTTTGGTCTCGTTAATATTATTCGTGAGAAGTTAGCTTGTTGTTACTTATGCTTTTGACTGTCTATTGTAATAATTAGAGGCTTCTTGGCTTTTCTTCACTGACTACGATTTGGATTTCTATTTTGACACTTTTTTGGTATCAATTTTGCTACAGTTGTCGACTTACACTACTTTTTGGACCCTTTTTTTTTTTTTGGATTGCGATTCTAACATTAATGGAAGCAAGAGGCAAGCCATTAACATAGGAAATGGATGCAGGCATGCGCTCGCAGTGTTTTAACAAACTGCCTCTCCCTCCTTTCCATATGTCATTAAAAGGAAAAAGCTTGATTTAATAATGCAACTGCAGTGTTTTAAAAATTTAGTAGAGAAACTGTCTACAATTCACAAGTGTTTCCAAACTGCGTATTCCCTAGTTTTAAGTGTCATTATAGGCAGAAAGTACTTAATGCCACTGCTGCAACCAAAGTTAAAGAAAAANCGTATTCCCTAGTTTTAAGTGTCATTATAGGCAGAAAGTACTTAATGCCACTGCTGCAACCAAAGTTAAAGAAAAAAGTGCACATTCTTCTAATGTGTCATGTTTTTCTTCGGCAATACAACTTACCTTATCACCTAACTTTATCAATGCCAAACTATAAGACCAAACAAAATGTATATATCATGAATAGTAATGTCTTGTGTTCGATTTATTGTNTTTATCAATGCCAAACTATAAGACCAAACAAAATGTATATATCATGAATAGTAATGTCTTGTGTTCGATTTATTGTTTACATGTTGTAATGTTTGAACTGCTATTGTGTTAGTAGGCCTACTATATACCCATTAGACACTTTTTTTTACATGGGATTATTGTTCTATACCAGTTGGAGCGTATCACATTTTATTCAAAATACGTTAAAAAATTTAAATACTTTACTTTCAATATACGGAACTTTTATTTTTCTGTGATAATATTATTATATAAAAACAACATTTGCTACAGGCGTGACTTGTTATTTGAGATTTTAAGAGCATTGGTTTTTCTTATTAAATATTTTTTTGCATCAGCTCTCTCTGTCTAAATATATATATACACACATATACATTTTATATATATATATATATATACACACACACACACACACACACACACACACACACACACACACACACACACACACAC
>NQII01000408.1:461246-472580 GCA_002778355.1 Clitarchus hookeri | reverse complement strand
AAATTTTCTTTATGTTCTTGTAAACACATTTCGTAGGCCAACATAATTGACCTTAACACACACAACTTGCAAACGCAATGGTTAATACTATATATATTTTAACATACCTTAGCACTGTGGATCTGGAGAGTTTCAACATTTCTGCCGCTCTTTCCGCGATGTTGCACGGTTTCATTTCCCCTCACCTAATTACGGAATATAGCGATTCAGGGAGGTTAATGATGTCCTGTTGGCGTTGAAGAGTGGTTACTTCTCTATTCTTCACCTTGCTAGATCTCATGACTGCACTCAAAAACTACCGCAACCTACAACATAAAATACGGTAAATAAAATTTTAAGGAAACCTGAAATAAATTTTAAAAAATAGTAAACACGTGGGAACGCACTACAAGTAATCTCTTATACAGTTTTCAGAAACGAAAATACAACGAGAAATAATAAAGAGCGGATATTAGTAAAAAAAAAAAACAATAAATTAATTATTATAGGTTAAACAAAATAATCGCACAAATTCTCTGGCACGTGTGTCAACCACCGCCAGTCAACAACACACGGAACGAAGGTTTGTAAACAAATGGCCGCTCTACTTTAACCTTGAGCGGGATCATGTGACTACGCAAGAAACGTTGAAATCTAAATACGTTAGCATCACGTCATTAATAATTGGCATAATAAGACAAAAGTCTTTTCAAAGCCCATTTGTAAGCGATAAATTAACAATTACGTTAAAACTTTGGAACTATTTCCTCTCTTTGTGCTGGCAACCTAACGGCATAACTGTATCCGCGCTCGCAGCTGTTTGTAATGTTATATGCATGTAGCTAACGGCTAGGGTGTTTTTTCAAAGGTTGATTTTCAAAAGTTTCTTCCGGTCGTGAACAGACTGTACTATTGTTTTGTGGTATACATGTTTTGTAAACAATCATGCAAAACGTGCCTAATTTTGCTTTGAAAATAAACACAGCCAGTTGGGTACTTTGGTAAAAACCAATTTAAAAATAGTGATTATTTTAATAAAACCAAATTAGGAACAAAGCACTCCAATTATGGCAAGTTAAAAACAGCATCATCTTAGATTCTTAGGGCTAAATGTCAGGTATAATATTGATGATTTAAAAATGAATTGCGCACAATTCCTATAATTACGATATCTGCCAGTTTCAATATATCGGTACCGGTATCGGCTCAGTCCTAATTTAGTCTCTCTTCAAAATTTTCAAAGACCTTCTGATAAGAGTGGTGTGCAGAGTATTCTGGGTTCTATAATCTTCTTCTTGAGATATATAGAAATTAGTACGCAGAAACTAGAACCACTACATTAATTACTGAGGAAAGATGTCAAATTTGAATGGTCTGATGACTGTGAACAGACCTTCAAGATGATTAAGGATTATTTATGCTCTAAACCGATCCTGGCTATCTACGATATAGAAAAACCCTACTTCATAGAGACAGATACCAGCTACAAAGGTATCGGCGCAACACTCAAACAGCCCCAAGAAGATGGAATACTACATTTGTTGCGTATTTCTCTCGCAAGCTTTCAAATAGAGAAAATCGTTTAGACATTATTCATCTCGAATGCAAGGCTATCAAAGATGCAATAAAGATTTGGCAGTACTACTTAATAGGACGTCACTTTACGGTCTGCAGTGATCACAAACCGTTAGAGAATTTAAAGACAAAAGCCAGAACTGATGAAATCCTTGGAGACCTAATTCTTTATTTATCTCAATTTGACATTAATATAATATTTAAAAAGGGAAAAGAAAATATTATGACTGATCTCCTTTCATGAAATACAGTCCTTGAATACTTCGAGAATGAAGATGCGATCCAGGTTGTAAATTTTAATAGAGCTACCCACTATAATAAAAGACCAAACAGATCATCTTTCTGAGTTGAAAGCAGCTAAGCAGAGAGAGTATAAACAAGGGATCATACTCAAGAAATTAATAGAAAAGTTAAGAAGAATTTTTGTTTCTCCCACGTTACGAAATTAAATAATTGAACTTGTTCATAAACATTATGGTCACATCCGTCCAGCACAGATGATTGCAACCATCAGACCACATTATTACTTCAAGGGTCTGGACAAAGCTATACATACCTTTTATAAAAACTGTAAGATTTGTATTGAAAACAAGGTTTGTCGTAGTCGTGCTATCAGTCTACTCTCACAACTAGGCCCTGCTACGGAGCCTTTTCAAATAATGTCACTCGATAGTGTCGGAGGCTTTGCTGGAAACCGATCCACCAAACTATACATGCATATCCTGGTGGATCGTTTCACCAGATATGCGTGGATCTCCACTACAAAGGGTCAGAACGCCCAAGATTTTATAAATTTGATTAACCCAATTGCCCAATAAAATACTATCTCAATCCTAATAGCAGATCAATATAGAGGTATCAATTCTACTGACTTCAAGAACTATTTTGAGAAAAAACAGGAATACAAATCGTCTTTACATGCATTGATCACCCTGAATCAAACGGGTTTAACGAGCGATTACACCAAACATTAGTAAATCGTCTGTGGTGTAAAATTAACAACGATAACCATAAAGCCTGGCCAACCCTGGCACAGGAGTGTGTCAACGAGTACAATGATACCATTCATAGCTCCACACACTTTGCACCATCATACTTACTACTGGGAAAGAAGTCCACGATATCGCCCCTTCAGGAAGACAACAAAACATCTCTTGAAGAAGACCGCAAAATATCTCTCCGGAATTCTATGAAGAGTTTTTAAATAAATAAGAAACGTGTAGATAAGAATCGACGACAGCACACCTTCAATGTTGGCGATTTAGTCTATATCGAAAATGGAAATAGGCTGAATCGTAATAAGTTAGATCCAGTTCGGATCGAACCCTATCCAATCATCAGGCAGATCTCGCCAACATTCTATGAAGTTGCTTGTGGAAAGAAAATAAAGATTTCCAATTTCTTTCATTCCGGAAAACTGCTTCCTTGTTCCCTGCGGCAGCCGTCGTCAAGGGGGGAGGTGTAAAGGTAGGCTACACTACTCAACAGACGCTTTGCAACCTCGCTGCAACCTTCCATTCATTTGTCAATGTTGTTATCACAGGTTTATCTTGTGATTTCCATGTTTCTTTACTATGTTGAATGTACGTGTAATTTAATTATTTTATAAAGAATAAATNGGTTTATCTTGTGATTTCCATGTTTCTTTACTATGTTGAATGTACGTGTAATTTAATTATTTTATAAAGAATAAATTCACGTTCAACAATCCTACACACACATATATATATATGCACAGTTTTGAAGAGAAAATGTGTACGTGTTAAAATATTATTATTTTATTAACGTAAAACATCTCATGTTGTCCGGGAAATGTAAACACGAGCCGTATCGCTGCTGCTGTTGTTGCGCGTATGTGTTGAGGTGCAGTCTGCTTTTTCGTTAATTTCAATTTGCTCAATTGTCTTTTCTGCACAACTGAGGTACCATTTTGCATAGAATACATCACCCTATTAAATTATTTTAATCAATGAAAACAATATAAAATGTGTAATTTCCTCACAATAAATGTAAAACAAGGTTGTATAGGCACTGTATGCACTCAGTCTGCTTTTTCTTTTTCGTTAATTTTATCTAGCTCAGTTGTCTTTTCTGCATATCTGTGGTACAGTTTTGCTCGAAATACGTCACTCTATTAAGTTAATTTATATTTAATCAATGTAAACAATATAAAATGTTTTATTTCCTCATGGGAAGTGTGAACACGGCTGTATCACAGCTGTTTTTATTAAGCATATGTGTGGCGTTGCAATCTTTTTTTAAATTTTAAATCACTCCTAAGTCTTTATTGCATAATTGGGTCCGAAGTCTTTATTGCATAATTGGGGTATCATTTTACTCGGAATACATTAACTTAATATCCAAATTTCCATTTCATCAATAAAAATATATAATTTTTCTGTCTAAGATGTTTATGTACCCAGTTAGCCAAACATGTTGTTTGGATGCAGTTTTCATGTTTAGGAGGGGGCCACNCTGTCTAAGATGTTTATGTACCCAGTTAGCCAAACATGTTGTTTGGATGCAGTTTTCATGTTTAGGAGGGGGCCACTTGTGTCGAAATTTTGTAGTTTCGGTTCATATAGACAATTCAGTCGTACAGACAAATGTTGATGAACCATGAGTATCTGTACCATTGAGGTTTGACTGTACATCTTTTTTCATAAGTACTGTATTTTTAAGGAACTAAGATTATTTGAATATGTCTTAAGACTAAAGTGGATGTGTGTGTGTGTTTGTGTGTGTAGGCACACACACACATGCCACACTGTAACCAATGATTTAAATTTAGTTTGATGACTTTAGCTAACAAGATAGATGCTCTTTCATGTATCCCACNACACACTGTAACCAATGATTTAAATTTAGTTTGATGACTTTAGCTAACAAGATAGATGCTCTTTCATGTATCCCACCAAGGCAAACTGGGTTCAATTCCTGGCCGGGTTTCTCCCTTATTTTTGCATGTGAGAGTCATCTGGATGATGCCATTGTCTGCAGATTTTCTCAGGGATCTCTCATTTCCCCCATCCTTGCTTTCAGGCACTGCTCCATATTCACCTCAATTTACCCTCATCAGCTTTCAAGATCTCGTTGTTAACAGCCGCCCAAATCTCTCCATCCTCTTCTTTCATATATATTTCATAAAGTTGGCATTGCATGTTTCTTGCTCAGTAATGTTCTTAATGCATCACTGTCCACTTCTTTGTAAGTACAAGGAAGTAACTCTTGGCATAGTGACTGATGTGTATGTGTGTGTAAATGTTGACTACTACAGTAGTTTGGGGTATTACAGGGATGATGCGGAAGCAGCTTCGGGGCTGGTCGACTCCTGTGGGAGACCTCTCCGGATAGATGGCCCTGCCACCTGCGACATTTGTTCCTGCACCTTCACCAACATGAATGCCTTTGACAACCATATAATGCATGAGCACCGTTCTGGCTACCGTTGGCCTTGTCCTCTCTGTGATATGGGTTTTGACGACCCCAGTGACTTGCTGGCCCACAAGGTTACTTTGCACATTGATGAAATGGCTGCCTGCGCCAAGTGCTCGCAAGTTGTCGGCTTCCATTGCCATGTATGTAACTGTGAATTTGCAACGGCTGCAGAGATTCATGAGCACTGTCTAACACACGCTACTCTCGTCTGCCAGGTATCTTAGTAATCAGCACGTACCAAAACTAAGTACATATAATATTACTTTGTAAATTATATTTACTTTTGAAATTACTGTATTTTATATGCTGTATGTTGATACCTTCACCTGTACTGTATTTATTTGCAATAAGGTTGCACTAAAATTTTTAGCCTACTTTCTGAAGGTAAGATAGACTTATGTGTGTAAAGATGGGCTTATGAGATCACTTTCCTGTCTGTGTGGATATATGAGAGTGTGCTGTGCGTGTCTCCCCCAAAAAACTTTTGAACGCATGAACCGAATTTCACCAAACTTGGTATACATATAAAACTCAGTTGCTACTTTTATAGTTTTCAACCATGCCAGATGCTTACTTTCAAAATGTTGGCCATTAGAAAATTTAGTGTGCTATGTCATATATCTGGAACTATTTAACCAATCTAACCAAATTTTGTATGATGATGTATGGCATTGATTTTAGAGATGGATATTGTTGATCTGCCATTTTAGAAGATAGTATTACCTTAAAAAATAAAACTTTATGTTTTATCTCAAAAACTACTTAACCAATACAGTGAAATTGTGCTAGGAAGTTCCCACTTAAGAAGTTTTCGTGCATAATATAATTTTACACCTTCTCTAATTGTACATGTGTAATTTGTCCCTTTTAAGAAGTTTTCCTGGTTAATAAGCATTATGTTTTCAGTCCTTTCAAAAAATGTCATAACAGAGTATTCATGAAATTTGGCACGTAGTAATATTATGGTACGCCATATAAACACATGCGTTTTTGTGGATAAGGAACTTACTGTTAAAATTACATACAATTTTGTTAGGTTTATTTGCTATCTACCATACCTTTCTGCCAATTTTGACCATATTTTGTATATGAAAGTGTATATTACAAGCATCATATATGCCAACATATACAGTGGAACCTNGCCAATTTTGACCATATTTTGTATATGAAAGTGTATATTACAAGCATCATATATGCCAACATATACAGTGGAACCTCGTTGCTGCAATCTCATTTATCCTGTATGCTACAACTCTTAAAACATTAATTTACCGCATCCATTCATGAGATATTCTGTCTGAAAGTCAAAATATATTTGGAACAATCATTTAGCTATAAAATACAGTGGATTTTTGGTGATTTATTCCTGTTATTTACGTTGTACCATATTTTCCATCAGTACATTCGCCAAAGATTGTGTGCATCATTTGTTTTTGAACATTATGCTAATGCAAAATACCACGAATAATTAACAACTGGTGCTATCTATAGCATTGTTTACATCCTGCAAGAATTTTTCATGTTCGATGGACTACTCTTATTCTTCTTACATCTTTACTTCATTCGTATTTTGGCGACAAATTCTTCTTATGTGGTTACTGCTGTCTTAGTTTGGTGACAATGAGAACAAATCACTCATTCTCTGACACCACATTCAACTATCTATGGTGTTATTTTAAAAATTGAATCTGGAATTTTGGAATAAGGTTATAGCCATGGTGGTATTTTGCTTTGAGGTAAGTATGGGAGTATGTTGTTGCTTAAATCCGGAAGCCATTTAATTTTTGGAACATGTCTCTTCGACTACCAAAACAAAGCGATGTTGTGCTGACTGTAGCTGTGTTATTGGCGTAATTTGAAGTGTGTGGTGGAAGCATTTTCACAATGACATGTTCTGCATATGGTTGTACAAATAGTTTCATAAAATCTGGATGGAATCACATTTAGTAGGTAAGTGTACGATAAATTTGCTTTTTTTATCACCCGGTTTTGCAGCTCGTAGTAACCATTGGACTAGATGCTCGTTGGTAGTAATTGTTATTTGGCCGAAGTTTACATATATTTCACAATTCAATAGTATCGAATGAGATGTTAAAACTTAAAATGGTGTTTGCTTAGATTGTTGGGAAATGTGTTGAATTAAACTTTATGTTAAAGTTTTTGATACTGCAATATACGTTACAACGGGAGAATTAAAATTTTTATAACAATAACATTGAATTGTGCAAATATTACAGTACAAATAAAAAGAACATACACATAACCGCGATAGTATTGGCAGAGAAAATTGAAATCTACAGTGATGAATAGACTATTTCAACAAAACAGTTTTTCTGTGGAAAACGTGAATAAAAACAATTAAATTATTTTGTTCAAATTTTTTTGTTCTTTTAACCTACAAATTACTTACACTATGCAACATAAATAAATATGACCAGTTTTCATAAGTTAATAATTACAGGGCCTTTTAAGTTTTTGCAGTAAAATTGTTGAACTAATGCAAATGTGGTATTCTCAAAAAAAAAAATTTCTTCGGTCATTGGCATAAGAGTTCTTTTTATAATTGCATTTTTTTAGATTAAGTTTCTATTTTGCATAGGAATCGTGATGGTGATTCATACCATAGCTGATAGCTTTTGTTTTATACTTTCATTTCAACTCTCTTTTTTTATATGTGCATACATTTACTGTATACATAACCTGGTATTTTTTCTTTACCTAACAAATTCTTGTTTTAAAATAACATATTTACGTAAAATTTAATATTTCTCTGAACGAAAATTAATTGTAGTTTTACTTTATTGTTTGTGATATTATATTACATTTTACAAATAACTTTTTCTAAAAAAATTTAAAAATTTTTGTTAAATTACTTTATTAGAACAAAAGATACCTTTGAAATAGCTTCCCAGAAAACAGGTTTGTGCATTTATTCACAAACCAAACAATTTTTTTAAAAGGTAGGTGTGTTGTGTTCAAATTATTCTCTAAAGTTACAGATGTGAGCACAGATTACCTTAAAAACACTAATATTATCTTTATTATAAAAGTTATTCTTTCTGTATGCAATAAAAGAGGTTGAGCTCGAGTTTGAAACTCGGGAACTTTTCAGTAGGCTCGCTCGGGCTCGGCTAGAACTGAAAATCCTGGGCTCGCAAACCTTAACGTTACAATCAAATAAAAGGTGATGTGTCTTTAAAATGGTTATTCATCTTGGAAGGTACAATTGTTCTAGAATGTTCAATTCTGGAAGTAACGTGTCAAATACATACATGTATTCAACATTCTTGAGGTTTCTGGCAGCCGAAACTGTCTACACCATTATGTCAGACGTCGCATGCCTTGTAATAACCCTCGCATGCGATAGAACATGAACCAAGCACTGCCTCCAAGCGAGTGGCAGAGACGCAACCTGCACACAAGGAAAACCGCCACTTCCAGCCTCCCCCAAGAGAATGCAGACAGCGGTGCAAAGGAAGGAGGTCACACATGAAGATACCCGACCACCCGAAGGTAACCGAAGGGGAAACAAAACGCGTGAACAAAGGAGCATTTTTTATTTGAAATCATGCGCCAAGCGGCAGGGATACACAGAGGAAATTTACCAGAACTGCAGTTGCAGGGAAGTGAGTGGAAGGGGTAGTCTCAGATGGCGACTGAAAGAATTTGCAACGCAGCATTTGAAAAGCAGGTATGCAGACGAGACGGATTAAAACATAGCTTTGAAAGTACAGAGGAAAACTGAATTTAAATCAAACTAACAAGACAAATATGTAAATGGTAAAATATAGAGAAACAATTATTAAATAAACAGAAATACATAAGTAACACATTGCATATGCTTTGATAAATAAGTAAATAAGATATGTNAAACAATTATTAAATAAACAGAAATACATAAGTAACACATTGCATATGCTTTGATAAATAAGTAAATAAGATATGTACCATAATAAGTTATATCATAACACTGGGCAAATAGACACACTTAAATAAATTGTAATAAGACAATTAATGTCACTTGCAATACCTTTTATTAAACTAAATACTGAAAATGAGGTTTCAAAATTGTTTGAAAATATTACAGTAGCAGTGATGCAACAGTAAAATAGATGTGACGTATTTTAAAATGGCACAGTTAGTGTACGGGAAAATCAGAGGTTGGTTGTGGTTTTGATTGATTAATTATTGAAGACACTAAAGAAATTAATTTTAATTGCCTTGTAAATTCATATCTGCCTCAAAAACACACTTTTTTATGTCAATTGTTAATTACTTTTACACATTTGCCACGCAAGCACGGCATCATCAACATAATTGTATAGTGTAGATAATGCAGCTTGGATTGCGTAAGCTTCGGCTGTCCTCGGTGGTACTTGGAAGAGCTTGTGTCGTCCCCTTAAAGGGGTTGGTGGGGAAGGAGCTAGTTACCTAGCATCCAACGTGATGTGATGTCCTGCGCTCTCCCTCTGACTGCTTACTGGTTTGGAAGGGGAGGAGTAGATTGTTTCCCTCCTCATGCCACTGAAGCTACATCTGCTCCTTATCTGCCGTGAACACACTACCCGATCAATAATCACTCAGTGTGCTTCCAGCTGATTGAGTGCGTGCGGGACATTCAAAATTTCGCTTGCACTCTGGGTCACATTATTTTCATTTTCAGAGGGTTTGATAGTTTTGGGTTGGNCGGGACATTCAAAATTTCGCTTGCACTCTGGGTCACATTATTTTCATTTTCAGAGGGTTTGATAGTTTTGGGTTGGATTACAATCAATTATAAACAGTATTTTGTGATGTTATATTATTTATTTAAATGAGTTTAGGTGAAATGGTTTTTTTAATGTATTATATACAGTACTACTAATACAGCAATACTTTTTTAAAATCCCTTTTTTTTTATTGTGTTTATTGGTTTAACTTTATTCACAGATACTGTACAGCTCTCATTATACTCAACATGAAGTCNCGGGACATTCAAAATTTCGCTTGCACTCTGGGTCACATTATTTTCATTTTCAGAGGGTTTGATAGTTTTGGGTTGGCTTGCATTTGGTGTTGGATTACAATCAATTATAAACAGTATTTTGTGATGTTATATTATTTATTTAAATGAGTTTAGGTGAAATGGTTTTTTTAATGTATTATATACAGTACTACTAATACAGCAATACTTTTTTAAAATCCCTTTTTTTTATTGTGTTTATTGGTTTAACTTTATTCACAGATACTGTACAGCTCTCATTATACTCAACATGAAGTCNCTTTTTTTTATTGTGTTTATTGGTTTAACTTTATTCACAGATACTGTACAGCTCTCATTATACTCAACATGAAGTCTAATAAAATAAGGTCAGAAGTTGTATTTTATTGATGTACATGTCAGAACCCTCATCTACTGAAATCCCTCATGTATGGAAATTTTTTTGACAGTCCCCTGAAAAACGGTAGTTAGGGAGTCTACTGTAATTGTATTTGTGAACTGTGGGTTTTGTTGCTTCTTATGCACTGTAATAGTTTATTCTACTCGACTCCCATAACAGTTATCTGCTTTGATTCTATCAAAATGTTGTCATGCTGACACCATCATCCTTGCTGTCGCCATTTGTTTGTGGGGGAAAAAGAAAGCATTGTGTACAACTTAAAATAAGCAAGGAACTAATGGTACTAGTACAAAATGGTCTCAAAATTTTTCCTGTATACCATTACAAGAAAAGTGGAAGGGGGTTAAACAGAGGTGAGCGTTATACCTAAGTAAAGTCAGTAACTTATGGTTATTTTGCATAGTAAGTCCGATTGATGCAGTGGCCTTGCAGAAATTTCAATAAACATGAGCAGGAAACGATTTCTGTTTATACCTAAATGTAAAACTATAATATTTTGTATAATGGTAGCTATGTATTCACTTGTTAATAAAATTAATTTGTCAGAATGTCCCAACAAAAAATTGTAACGTAATAACTAGGGATGGGTCAGTTCGGTTCTTCGGTTCCAATTTATACCGGTTCTTGAGGTTTGACTCGGAACCGGGTTTAGGTTAACAACAATTACNGTTCGGTTCTTCGGTTCCAATTTATACCGGTTCTTGAGGTTTGACTCGGAACCGGGTTTAGGTTAACAACAATTACTCGGTTCTTGGTTCTACACAGCAATCCGTTTTGAGACAACAATGTTTTTATTGATTGGTATTTACTCATGTATAGCGCGCCCTTTTTCCCCAACATAAAGTAAAAAATTTCTGGGGTGAGTGCTTTGGAGTGGTAGTGTTCAGTGATGTTTGGAGGGAAGTGTATGGGATTAGTCTGTTATCTCATCTCTTGCTCTTACATCAACACTCCTCTCCCT
>NQII01000408.1:441834-461200 GCA_002778355.1 Clitarchus hookeri | reverse complement strand
CGTGGAGTAAGAGAGGAAAAAGAGACGTTTTTTTTTCGAGGTGTCACATTCCAGCACGGCAAAAAAAACCAGCAAGTCACTGTGTAAAAGATGCAAAAAAAAAAAAAAAGGGGCCGCCCAGACACCATAAAAGAAGCTAAAATAAGAAATCCGGCCGCCCACCACAGCTGTTTACATTCTTTTAAGGAACCTTTGTAGGTAACCTTTATCATACAGCAGGCCACAATGTTTTGGTTTGAGGGCCATAAGTTATTTAATTAAAGTATTTTCCAAACATATCACAATCACCACATATTAATGTAAAAAAAGAATAATTTTTTTACATATTTACTAACCTTAAATTAATTTAATACAAGTTTATCTGTATGCATTAAAACTTATCTTCACACTTTGTTATTGTTCAATTCTTCCATATAACGGTTAAATAAAACATTTAATGAATTTTACCTGCATTGATTTAATAAAGTTGCAAGCAAAAGGCAAGTATTCAAAATACATGGAACCGATATTTAAATTGTAGAATCGGCACCGGAACCGGAATAGACATTTTTGGTTATTCGACCCATCCCTAGTAATAACATCATTCAGCCACAAAACATGCATGTTTGATTGCTATACTAAGCTAACTCCAGGTTCCAGGAATATACCATATTTGTTGAATTTACAACTGCACATTTTAAAAAAATAACTTTATAAAACAAGATTTTGGCAGAGGATGATTTACCAAAATGTTTATTTCTTGAGAAGTTTATTTTTTAAATGCAATTATAATATTAGTTATTACAACATAAAATTTTCCTTTTCGTTATTATCTATTCCAGTTCCAAAAAAGAAAGCATTAAAATGGTAAGTTTTTATCATGTTATGGCTACTGATGTACTGATTACAGTTAGTGATTACCAATTAAAAATTAATAATTGTAATTATTAGTGATGGACGAGTTGGATTTTTACAGCTTTGAATCGAGTCAAGTTGTATGAAACTCGAGTTGAGTTAAGTCGAGTTTCTAGGTGTATGCAAGTCGAGTCAAGTCTAGTTTTAAGTTGAGTTCAGTATAAAATATTTTTTAGTTAAAATTGATTTTGCGCCATGAATGTAGATGTGAATCTGTACATGGGTATGATGCCCGGCCCTTATAACATCCTCCCCCTCTTACAGTTACAGTTTACCAAGATAAAAGTTTGTGACTTGTTTCTACCAATAAGAATAATTCTTTGTCTTTGGGGTAAGTGATTCACAGTGCTATTACTTTTTCCCTCTCTCCAATGAGGGAATGACTATGCTACCATGGTATACTGTGTACCATATAAGAAGGCCACATTCTTGACAGTTGACAATCGTCGCACCTTTTTGTTTATGTATCCATTCGCCATCAACTGGTGTGTCAAGAATAGGCTTTGGTGTGGTGAGTCAGCGCGTCCAGGAAGTGCTGCTACGTGTGGCAATTGGTGAACTGCTTTGGTGGCGCTGCATTCGTAAACGGAGCTCGGTAGACGTGTGTAGGGTCGTTCGTAAACGCTGTACATGAAATATACGTTACTTTAAAAATTATACAGAGCTCGCGGGAAAATAAAATAATTTGTATATGCACGTAAATACGTTATTTTAAACAACAAAACTATAATATGTTTCTGGGTGTAGTTCGGGATATGGATAACAGATGGCGTGGAAGGGCATGTTGTGTAACAGATAGTGCGCTTGTACTTCACAAGATGGCAGCACAAGGTTAGAGAGTCTGGAAACTTTGGATTTTTTCGTTACATTTGGATACGTATAATTTTATTGTGCATCTCATTTTGAACACCTATTTTATCACAAAGTTTCGTTTCTAAAACTAAAAACTGCTGTTTTATGACCACGTAAAATAAAATGTATTAATTAATCTACAAACTCTTTCTTATCCGCGTATTTTCTACTTGTGTGATGTGCTTCGGCACTGCTCTCAGAATAGCCAACGTAATATTAACTTTTGTTCGTTCGTGCATCAGCTGATACAGGATTTTGTAAATGGCACGTTATTTGTTTTGAATATATTAAGTGCCACTCACTGACTGTCAGAATGTGGCCTTCTTATATGAAATGAACTATAATGCCAGCCAAGTGATGCTGATAGAAAAAAAAGATGTTACAGGGGTGGAGTGGGATTATAGCTTTCAGGTTGGTCAGTCAGCATGCCACCGGGTGAGCGGACAAGCAGTCCACATTTAAAGTTTTTGTTACCTAATAGTTGTTCTTTTTTTTTTAAACGCATGTTTTTAGATTTGTAATTAGATGAGAAAATTAATGTGAAGTTTACCATTATGCATATTTCTGCTGAAGTTGTGATGTGCCATGAGATAAAAGCTTTTCATGTTTAAATACCGTACGTCCTATGGTTCTATGTATTTGTGTCTATGGTTTTATGTATTTGTGTCATACTGAGACTCTACCTTTCAACCTTGACAAGCTACCTTCCCATTATTTGATGTCACCCAGCGTGGCAGCGAACAGGAAGCGCTTACTGGAAAGCAAAATGGCTCAAGTTGCCAATATGATGCCCACTGAATTTTATCACAGCCAAACATCTGAAACCTCAAAGAAGTGCCAAGGCATGTAGCATAGTCATTGTTTTCATTCTGGCGCAACTGTAGCGGTTTAGCAATGTAAAATTATTGATTTACGAGACACGAAAGTTGATTGTTAGGTGCGAATATTTGTTCTGTATAAAACCTAACAGTGACTTGACTTGCACGTTCAGTAGATCGATAGTCTGCTGTAAAAAAAAACTTGACTTGAGTGACGAGTCGATTTTTGTTGACTCGACTTGATTTTTTGAGACTTGACCCATCACTAGGAATGATCGAGTACAGTTACTATTGGTTTTTGGTTACAATTGGATAAATATATGAAAAACTATTACTACTGAAGCAGAGGTTTGCGAGCCTGGAATTTTTAAGTTCAAGCCGAGCCTGAGCAAGCCTACTGAAAAGTTCCCGATCTTCAAGCTCAAGCTCTTGTATTGCAAACAAAAAAATGTGTTTTATAATAAAGGTAATATTAATGTTTTGATGTTATTCTGTGTATATCTACAGTTATTAAGAATAATTTTAACATAACATGCCTGCCATTAAAAATATTGTCTTGTTTGTGAATAAATAGACATGCCTGTTTTCTTTAAAAGTGTTTTCGGTGTGTTCTTCAGTTTTGATAAAATAATTTTGGTATGTTTTTCACCACTTTTTCTAAAATTTTGTCAAAAAATGTTTGTGATTTTTAAAGTGCAATACTATCACAAACGATTAAGTATGTGTACAATTAATTTTCGTTCTGCAAATTTTAAATTGAAGTGCTTGATTTTATGTAAATTTGTTGCTTTAATGGCTGAAATTTGTCATTTTGATAAAATAATACTTAGCAGTCAATGTATACATGTATACAGTACATATGTGTGCATTTAAAAGAGATAGTTGACATGACTGCATAAAATGAAAGCAATGGCCTGCTTCACTAGCATAATTTCCACACAGAATATAAATCTATATTTAAAAATGCAGCCATAAAACAACTATTTTGCAAATGATAAAAAAATTTTGGAGTGTTTGCATCAGCCCAACAATTTGACTGCAAAAATTTGGCCCCTGTGAAACTGGTTAAATTTATTTAAGCCAATTCCTGCACGTAATTTGTAGGTTATAAGAATAAAAAATTTATTTCACTAAATAACTTGATTGGTATGTATTCCAAGTTTTCAGCCACAAAAGTTAGTTATACTGCGTTTCATGTAATTTCAGTAAATTTTGACAGACTTGTGATCAACCTACACAGCATGTAAACAGTAAACACTTTCATTCGCAAAGTATTGTGTCGGCTGATGGTGTTTGGGGGATGTATGTTATGGTGGTGGATTTTGCAAAAATTGTAATCTATTAAAAATTATAATTTAGAACTTTAATGATAATTACAACATTTATTGTTTAAATTATGCTTTCAGAATATATTACATTTTTTTTGAGCTGTACAGCATGGGCTTTAAAAGCATTTTTAAAAATTACAGTGGAGCATTCGTACATTATGGTTATGTGAAACATCTGGTGAATGCTGTTGTGCTCTCTTTAGTCATAATTTAGCTATATAGCAGAATTCCTTGCTGGTGGTGTTCAAATATTATATCTGCAGTTAATTACTTATGTAATTTATATACGTATTTGCATATTTCATTAAATGTAATTTGTTGAAGGTGTCATTTTAGAATAGTCTCATCAGTGGGATGAAATATTTACACGTGTCTGCCGCTTCATAAAAGGGTTGCTTGTGTGCTTAGGTCTACCATTTTCCTTAAGGAGGTTTTGCAACAGAGTGATGTAATGCGGCATGATGAGCATCAGCCAATCAGAGCTTGGATGCTGGCGACACGTAAAGAGCGTTGCATGAGCAATAAACATTGGTTTTGATGCTTGTCACTGGTGGCGGGGAATAAGAATATCATTTGTTTACTTCTTAATAAATAAATGGGCAAGAAGCCAAAGGTAAAGAAGAAGTGAAAATCTATGTAATAAACCTGTTTGCAGTGATAATGGTAGGAGTCCAAATGTATATAGGATGATTCTAAAATCATGGGACTTACATTGAGGGGTGGTAGAGCTCACTAAAACAAACAATTATTGTATAGGAATATATGGACGGGAGTAATGCGTTGAGGCACAAACACAAAAATAACACATGAAATGCAACACAGTGTTTATTTACAACGTCGCCGCTAAATGCCTTTTTACAGCAATGTTTATAATAATTGCTCAAAATTGCTACCACTGACAGTAATGCAAGCTTGGTAGCCTCGGTGGAGTGATTGGCGAACAGATTCAAATACGCCGGGTATTTCACACACGCGTGCCGCTGCACAGGATAGTCGAGCGACGAGGTCTTCAATGGAATCAACTGGAGTCTCGTAAATGAGGGCTTTCAAATGCCCCCATAGGAACAAATCGAGACTCGATAAATCTGACAATCGTGGTGGCCGTTAATGTGTTATGTTTTTGTGTTTGTGCCTCAACACGTCACTTCCGCCCATATATTCCTATACAATAATTGTTGGTTTTAGTGAGCTCTACCACCCCTCAATGTTTGTCCCATGATTTTAGAATCATCCTTTATAATTTTTTCCTACATTTAGGAAAATGAAAGTATAATGTTTTCAGATGCCTGATGGGTTGTTCATGTTCTAAATAATCATTTAGAATTTTTTTTTCTTAGAAAGAGAGGATTCTATTACTGAAACAC
Source organism: Clitarchus hookeri (assembly GCA_002778355.1). Lineage (NCBI taxonomy): Eukaryota > Metazoa > Arthropoda > Insecta > Phasmatodea > Phasmatidae > Clitarchus > Clitarchus hookeri. Next base: position 455,944 of record NQII01000408.1, on the reverse strand, counting down.
AATCATTTTATTTACTAAATGGCAAAAAAAGTGACACTATTGATTTGCTTTTCACATGCCGGTGCGCACTTCCTTGCAGCATAACAGATGGCAGCATGGTCTGTGTCACTGGTGGCCGATGACAAGCCATCGCTGTATTGTGAAAACAGGAAAGAAATTAGTCGTCAGCTGCCAGCGTAGGGCGCATCACATTGCATAGTGTAATTTTGAAACCTGCTTTAACTATCGTGATGCGCAAGTTCTACAGTTAAAATTTGTTTGCTTCAAAAATAGCTTAAATGTTTTAATTGAATACTTTAGCAAATAAATTATTTAGTAACATTGGCCGACATATGTGATTTTAGTGAAGCAATTATCCAAGGCTGACCACGTGTTTAAAAGTGAACAAAGTGAACAGTAAGTTTGTATGGTTTATATAAAAAGAAAAAAAAAGAAATACATGTTGAGTTAAATTCGCTGAAAATGTTTACATTGTGATTTCCCGCATCAGTACAAACAGTGACACATTTATCACATTTTGTTTTTTCGATGAAGTTATAACTTTTGAGCTATAGTAATTTGTTATTTCCGTATGAGCAAAATTTTCCATTGCAGTATCAAAACAGTGGGCAGTTCAAATTGTTACTCTCTCATAAGAAGAGCTGAAAAACAATCCTATCTCACAAAAGATGATAAACTAGTGTTCCCCATCCCACCAATAAAGTAAACAGAACCCTAACCAGTATACTACTTGGTCATAACAAAAATAAAATGGGTTGGAATGGCAAGCAGTTATAGTAGTCTCAGTACTGAACTGGAGTTGTCTGTCTTTCAGTGCCTGCAATTGGATTTGTACTTTGTTTACAAACATATTTTCTTCACTGATAGAACAGCTGTATCGGAGGGATACATTATGGCCAGACTACTTTTTTAGAACTGTCAAAATTTATGGAAGGTATATGAAACCGAGAATATGTTGAAATAACCTATTCATCATTGTAGATTTCGGTTTTCACTTCTGATGCTGTTGAGATTTGAGAAACTTTAAGTTGCGCGGCACCTATTGTTATTGTTTATGTGCCGCACGGTTGGTATTTGTATGTATAAGGCAAACATATGCTCTTTATATTTGTATTGTAATACTTGCACATTGCAACGTTAACGTTTTGACAAATGTAAAATTTTCCCTTGGTAACGTATATTGCCATATCAAAAACATAGGTCATGTTCCAATTGGTACTTTGTTTACTAAAAGGCCACAACCCAATTTAGTTTACTAAAATGATGTGTTTTGTAGTTTAGTATTTAGGTTTCAGTTGTAACAAAATTTACTATATGCCTATATTTTTTTATGAATTAACAAAATTAAATAAATATGTATGTATGTAGATAACTGTATGCATGAATTTAATACCAATGACACTTTATGGAATGTGATACATCTGATGGTAAATGTAACCCAACATACATTGTAGACAAACATTTTCATATGAATATTTATTAATTTATTTATTAATTCATAAAATGCTGAATTGCAGACTACAACTTTGCTCGACAGATAGCACCATCACGGAAAACAAGTGACTATGAACAGAGTTCCAATCGAACAATATTAAATTAATCATCACTAAATTTCAAAATTGTCATTTTGAACATGGTCTTAAACATCAAGTTGACATCAACTTGTTTTCCTATAACCTAAACAAATGCTATTTTAAGTTTTAACGTCTTATTTGATACTATTGAATGCCATTCAAATGAGTAATTGATTTAGCACAAACTTTCGTCACTTGAACTTACAGTACTTGTTTTTTCTATTTCACATGTGAATCTTACACAATTATTTTGTGTTTTCATTTATTGTTTGTTTATTTGACAATTTCAAATATCTTAAATTTTGTAAAGATCTTGTGATTTTGTGCCTTCCAAAAAACAAGAGTCCCTATGAATAGTCTTATTTTTTCTAAGAAACCGTCTTATCGGCCGCTGCACCTTAGGCCAATTCGCAACCTCGTTTCTGTGCTAACTTTGACGGGAATCTGTGTTCATATAGTAGAACTCCACTGCTAAGACCCTTCACAGTTTCCAGGGATAGGGTTGTTGGTGAGGGATGGTCTTAATAAAGGGTTTGGGAAATTTTGGACCAATTTAGATCCACCCCAACCCTTAGACATTAAAATAGAGGTATCTGTTTTTAGATACGCACTGCTTGCAGTACAGTGTTTGAAAAAAAAAAAAAGCACAATGCTTAGCAATTTCCTTAAAATTTCAAATTTTTACAGAACCTCAAAAATGGGTTTTTAAAAGAGATGGTCTTAATAAAAGGGGCTGGAACGTCTTAGCAATTTCCTTAAAATTTCAAATTTTTACAGAACCTCAAAAATGGGTTTTTAAAAGAGATGGTCTTAATAAAAGGGGCTGGAACGTCTTAGCAATTTCCTTAAAATTTCAAATTTTTACAGAACCTCAAAAATGGGTTTTTAAAAGAGATGGTCTTAATAAAAGGGGCTGGAACGTCTTAGCAATTTCCTTAAAATTTCAAATTTTTACAGAACCTCAAAAATGGGTTTTTAAAAGAGATGGTCTTAATAAAAGGGGCTGGAACAGTGAGGTTCTACTGTATGCAGTTCCGAGGAGTACTTTTAATTTTAACACATCTTAAGAAAAATTGTTTTGGAATGAATGTCTTATTTTCTAGCAAATATTTAAAAAAGTGTCCTGTCAGATATGCTGCATCTAAAAAGGATTTGTGGCCCAGTTTTTTTCATAATTTTGCTGTTAATCAGCATTCTTCTAGACATTTGTGAGGAATACTTTTACCAGAATACTCTAACCTTTAAAATTTGTACTTTTCATTAATAAACAAAGTGATTTTCTTCTTTCATTAACTGTAAAACTTAGTTTAATGGGTTGCCAACTGAATGACCTAGCATTAATATAAAAACTAAAATTTTTTGAACGTGAAAAATATTTTGAGCCGAGCTTGAGCTACAAGCTGGTATTTGGCTCGAGCTCGATTTTTGAGTACTCTTAGACCTCTGACTTGAAGAATAACTTATTTATCTAGTCTAATTCTTTAATTTTAACACCCTGAAAAAATTTCACTACTATGTATAGGTTAATTATTATTATATCTTTTTTTAATGCACTTAAATAAATTTAACTGATCAATATTGTCCAAAATTCAAATTTAAGAAATAGTATTGTAATAATGAACAACTTGCAAGTTTGATACGCCGTGGGCGATGTCTGTGAACACTCTTGAGCCTTTGCCTCAGCTGCGCTCTGCTGTTGCCAGCCTCCCAAAACTTCAGCTCATTTACCTATGAGTGGGCCCTAGAAGTCTGCTGCTGCACGAGTGCAGGAACCCCATGCTGCATGCACTTCTGCCTTGGTGACCTGGTTGTATACTGCCTCTTGGAGTGGCCTTCCAGACTGGGGTACAGAATGCGCATACTGCTCGCAAAGCAGGTAACAAGCTCATTCTCCCAATTGCTCTCCCTTCCTCATTTGCCCCCTGCTGGATGGGTATAAATAGGGCTAGCACAGTCGTAGAACTTCTTGACAGTCAGGCTACCCCACCCTTCAGGCATCTTGGGCACAGACTGGGTTTACGTGTGGTATATTCTGAATAAACCCATCTAAACCATACCTCAGTTATTTACCATTCTGTTTACCTGCTCCTGCATAGCAATACCCCATCCTCTCAGGCAAGACCTGAGATCCGAAATCTCTTCAGGCTCACAACACACTAACCACTCCAGGATCCACCCTCTACCTTGAGCTGGGCATCTGGTTACCAACAATACTGCTTCTCTAAGCACCACTGGGGCAGAGAGCAACCCCTGCTACGTACGAGACCTACTCAAGGGAATCGTGGTTACTAGGGATAACACTGCTTCTCTGAGTTCTCAGGAGTGTAGGCATAGAGTGGGGTATCTTACTACCCCCAGGGGAACATGCACCCCCGCTCCCAAGTTGGAAATGTGACGCAACTCATCCGAGTATAACTACTGGCAATGTTGGACGGCTTTTCCAGGCATCCCTGAATCAGGGAGTGGGGCTTGTCACCATCAGGTGGGGGGGATGCCCTTCTGTGGGGAATGGGCTGAACCTTGGACACGGGAGAGATAGAGAGAAATAGAGAGGTATAGAGATAGAGAGAGAGAGGCCACAGGGACACACACAGGCTCCCTGGAAGGTCGTCCCTTCCCTTTACACACAGGTTAGGCCACCTTGTCCACCTACCAGAGCTTGCATAAGTCTCAACTACATGCCTCATCACAGAGCAGGGAGGGCAAAGTCTGAGAAGATAACTCTGCTCAGGCTTTATGATCTGTGGGACAGAACACCAACTGTCAGAACTGTCAGAAGGTGTATACTTACGTGAGGAAGCAGCTTGCCAACGGTCTGGTAGCACTGCTGCCACTTCCACCTGGCAGGCACCGTCCTGGACCAGCAGCGCCAGCTTAGCAGGGACAGCATTCCACCCAGGATACTTCCATGTACTGAGGCCAGTTTTACCCTTGTCTACGATACTGCCTAAGTACCGTGCAGAGCCCACCATGCCCGCTGTAAAGCACCATTTGGCATTCCCTTGGCATCTGCTAAGCCTGCAAATGCTTTAAACTGATTTTGCTCGGGTCTGTGCTTCTACTTGCCCTGCTTCCCTCTTGGCACCTCCATGGACTGACAGACGAGTAATAGAGATACTGGGAAAGGGCACCAGCCGTTAAACAACCCCGTAAATGGAGCAACAACTTCCTGGCTCTGAGCAGGGTGGGGGGAGAGTGGCTTAGCATCCCTAACGACCCAGGTTGCATATCAAGTTCTTATTCAGAAATGCCAGCATTCTCAAATTTTCTAGAAGTAGGTTTTTTCTTCGGTCAATGACATTCCCAGCAGTGGAGAATAACCCCTCTGATGGTATGGCTTAAAGTAAGTATAATTTGGCTTATCCCTGTTGGTTATTTTGCTGAGCTATGTAATCTCAGTTTGAATCAACACTGTTTAGCAGGAGTGTACAGTATTAGGTTATTTTTTTCAGGGTGGCTAGTATCAGGGAAACGGGGAAAACATGGAAAAGTATGGGAAATTTATGTGAGTTCAGGGAAGTTTGGTAAATATAAAATACTTACAAACTTATTTGATAAGAAAATTAATATTTAATTTAAGTGCTTCTGTTTAATGTCATATATACATAAAGAAAAATTATAGTATCTAAGTACAGAATATTTTGTTAATTGTCAATTCTTTTTGAACATAAATTGTCAAACAGGAACTATAAGTTAAAATTTGTTTAAAATAAAAATATATATTATTTTTGATTGGGTTTTTTATTGATAACTTAATAGTATTATTTTGTAAATTTTAGAGACAAATATTTTTGTGTATTTATTAATTTTTTTTTTTAGCCCCTTGGTTTGAAAAAAAAAAAACATTTTTTTATTAAAACATTACACAATTGTAATGTTGCAGCCGTCAAAAACCAATGGCTGGAACTCGCAGCTTGATTCACTCACTCCGCAGAAACATAAGACGTAAATAAAGGCACTATGGAAAAAAGACAAATAAAATGTTGAATATTTTTCTCTGAGATATAAGATATATTCAAGTTCATGCAGTTCACAACTTCCCACATCAGAGAGACGAAACAGTTTGCGATATGAGCCAGGCAGATTACGAGAACAGTATTGCAGAATTAATTTTTAATTCATATTGCTAAACCTTGCATCGCAAGAAATGTGGGAAGTAGGGTTTTGCGAATATTCAGTATACCTAAACAAAAACAGAAACTGACAACTTTGTTTCATTTCGGTAAGAAATTTGGTTACCGAAAGTTGTAACAAATTGAAAATTCTCAATTTCAATGAATTTTCAGGTTTTTAATGAATGTTCATTTAGTGCACAAGCAAAGAAAATTTTTCAGTGTAAATTTTGTTTTCATTATTTTGTAACTGAAATAACTACATAAAACAAAAATTTTAATATAGGCTGTGGTAAATACTCTATATCCTACATTTTTTAGTTTGATTTTACAACGAATTTGTTATAATGAATAACTTACAAAAATGTTATGAAATTCGTTAATCTTTCATTAAGGCTGAGCTCTTACCGACACAATTTGTCATTTTCGTTTCAGTTTCATGAAAGTTCATTGTATATACTTTGTTTTCGTGAGAAAAAGTCATATTCGCACAACCCTAGGTGGAAGGCAGGAGGTAACTTTCCCTCCTGGCACCCTGATGTCCTCCCCACACAGGCAGAAGAAATTTTGCGTGAATGTTTGGCCGAAAAATGAGATTAAAAGAAAGACTGTTGCGGATACTTACTGGTGTGGGCTACATTGGTCACGCCTGAAGCTTCCTTTTTGAAAGTTAGTTGTTCTCTGTTTGGTGGTAGCGGGTGCGCATGGGTCATAACGCCACTGCGCTCCACCCCCACCACTCAAATCATTGTGCCATAAACATACCCAAATAAGGGCATTGTGCAGCTATTACCACGTGCTCCCATCGCTAACTAAATGAAATTGTGCAGTGCAGAGAGTCCCTTCAAACACTGGTGCAAACGCTGCCGCAACCACTTTCCCATGCAAACCCAAACTGCACTGAAATAAACAACTGTATTTCCAGAACATACTCTAAAAGACAGAACACTTACGAACATCCTAACGGCCCTTATCACTAATCTCTGATGCAACTTTGATTACTAGAAAGGAACAAACTCGTGACAAATACACATACTACCTATCCCAAATTGCAACCTATCTTAGATGTGGCTAGCCTGTAGATTACTACGATTCTATTCTTTCCATCAAATTAAGTTTACAAGTTGGTAAATGCAGAATGTATCACATTAAAGAAATTCGCATCACATGTTGTAGAAGAGAAATTCACCAGAAGATATCTACTCGGATGCTGCAATCAAAATGATACATACCACCTATCCTTATTACAGTTAACAATTTGTGGTTGAGAATGTATATACAATGTAAGCCATTGATGATTCTTTAACCTAGATAGACTGCTCATTCTGGTTTCTCTCTGGGATCAGCACACAACATCTGCAAAGGGGATCCAGGTCTGCCCAAAACTACAAAAAGCTACAGCCTTACTCATTATGCCAGTACTGACAAAAAGGGTCCTCAAATGTGTCCCAACCAAAACATACTCGTTCTGTGCTATGATCCAAGTGCACCATAAAAACTGGAGCAACATCTTACAGAGTTGGTGGTGCATTAGGTTTCCGAGAGTGGAACAGATGCAGTAGAAATGTACATGCTAGACCCAGTTAATCTCCGATGTGCCAGTATGACTGAATGGGATCTCATTTGTCCTCATTTGTGTCTTTCATGAAAAAAAGAAAATGTTAACAGGAGAATCTAAGATATACGCAGAGGCACAGAAGCCTACATGTTATTGTAGGTCATGTACATCATTCCTAGCAAGACAAAATGTGTACATATAATGTTGTTTTATTTGATGTCAGTAAAGTAGAAATTAAATTCAAATTGGTCTCTGTGGAAACTTACAGCTGTGAATGCAAGTAGGCCAGTTGGGTAAGGGAGATTGACCCCATGCTAAACAGTTTGCCAAGAGGAAAACCTAGTAGGTGGAAAATTATCTATAAACCACAAATCGAGGCTCTAATTTTGAACTTTTACTTCTCCTTCTTGACAGCAAATCTCACATATTTTTACTTGACAAGTCTCACTTTATTCTTGTTTGACAATCTTATGTATTGTTACTTCTTTCCCTTAATTATACCTTAATTTTTGCCTAGTCAAGTGCTACCCTTGCTGTCACTTTTTTACATTTGTTTTCATCTTTTTACCATTTTGCTGAACATGAAATAGTAGTTTGTGTGGGGTTAGTCACTGTCCTAATTACACGTCTGTAGATGCCACATTTTCGTATACTAGCTGTTGCAAACTGTAATTTTATGCCTTGCAATTTTAACAATCTTGTAATCTTTTATTTCCCTCATCCTTTAGTTCTTAATACTTTCTCAAAACCATTCTCTTCCTTTTCTGTCCAGTCCAGTAATTGCTGTTACTACTTGCTTATCATTTCCCATAGTTTTTATAATTTGATCAGTTATTGAGTGTTATGCTTTTAAATATGTATTTTTAGCACATTTGCATCAATTGTAAAATAAAAATACATGTTTTGCCTATTTTTTTAAAATTTAAGTTGTGTGGATGTTTGCTGTAATATTAATGACATGACCTGTTTTGGTACAGACACATTTGGAGCAGGGATCTGTGGAGTTGGACTGCAAGCAGGGCATGCTGAACTTCGAGACAGTCGCTGACAAGGAGCAGCAGGACAAGACTCACGTAAGTGACATGACATGTGTCACTTGCAACAAGACGTTCACCAACGAGGCCATATTCAGGAAGCATAGAAACGTGAGTGTCTATGGCCTAGTGCACAAATCACTGCACTTGGCCTGACAACACCACAGTTGCTTAAGAGAAGTGCCACACAAGAATCCTCTAAAGAACAGAGCATTAAGACAAGACTGAGCATTTCTTTAGACCTATTTTGCTAATACATGATCATAAGTAATTATTGCAGTAGGAATTAAATTTCCTTCTTTTTTTCAGTCTCATTTATATTTTGAATTTTACAAAGTAAGTATGGTAACAGCAACAGCTTTTCTTATTTATGAACTCATTTCTAAAACTTTTTGACTTACTCCTATCAAATTTTTTTTAACACTATCTTTACAATAATTTGTGAATTTGAAGGAATTACTAGAGGTGGATCGAACCCAGATTTTGGCATCAAATCAAATTAGATCTTAACCTAGAATATTTTTATCAAACCAAACTTGAACTGAACCTTTAAAACTGTCCACAAACCAAACTTAACCAAACAATGCTATAATTCATCAAACTTGGATTGAACTTAGTAAAATGCCATATCCACACACATATTCCTTTGCAAGTCAGCCCTTAATTGTTGAAGGGTTTGACAAAAAACAAACACATAGACCTACTTTACCGATTCCATCTCTAATAGATCAAATTGTAGCAGAAAAATAAACACACACATATATATATATACTATACACACACAAACCCCCCCCCCCCTCCTCACCCTTCAAAGTTCAACCCTTATTTCTTCAAACAAATAGGTTGAGTATAAAAAAAGTACCCCAACTTTGAATGTCTATGATATCAAAACCAAACAATTTACAACCTTGATTGACCAATCAAATGAACTGTGGAACCGTGAAGTTTGCTTACCATACATTCATAAATGTTCAATGTGACCACCATGAGCGGCCTGAACGACATCTACGCGATAATGAAACTCGTTCCACGCTTTTGTCAGCATGTCTGGTGTAACGATTTGGATGGCGTTTATAACGCCCGGTTTGAGGTGGTGAGGGGGATGCGAGCTCGCATTTGACACGTTAATGTAAAGGGGACGGTCTGATGTTTCCTTTATGTGCTGAGAAATGACACTGGGTGCGTCTGTCGTCGCACTATGAGTGTGTGTTAGTTCGCATCACGATGACGACGGAACAACAGATTCAAAAAGTGTTCGTTCGCTGTCCGAGAAAATCAACTCGACAAGCTAGCCGGGAAATGCAAATCCCTCATAGACGGTATTGACAGGGTGTCGAAAGCAATTGCTGTACAAACCATACAGGTTACAGCTTGTACAGGCTCTTACCGAAAGGGATAAAGAACTGAGACGTGATTTCTGCACGTTTGTTCTTGCCCAGAACGAGGTAGACAATGCCTTCATGTCTAAGCTGGTTTTTAGCGATGAAGCGACGTTCCATACAAATGGTAAGGTGAACCGGCACAACGTGCGAATATGGGGTCAAGAGTCTCCACATGAAACCATCGAACATGACCTCACTTCCCCCAAAGTGAATATGTTTTGCGCTGTATCCAAAGACACTGTTTTTGGGCCTTTCTTTTTTCATGAGCCTACTGTTACTGGAATCCCTTATTTGGACATGCTTACAGAGTGGTTGTTTCCTCAGTTAGAAGAGGCGGCTGGGGACTTCATTTTCCAGCAAGATGGTGTCCCACGCCATTGGCACGTAGCTGTTCACGGATACCTGAATGAGCATTGCCGCAACGCTGGATTGGTAGAGAAACAGCTGGAGACTAGGTTCTTCATCACTGGCCTCCAAGAAACCCAGATATTACCCCATGCTATTTTTTTCTATGGGGGTACATAAAAGATTAAGTGTTTCGTCCACCATTGCCGGCTAACATTGACGACCTCAAAATGAGAATTATGGACGCCATCTAAACCGTAACACCGGACATGCTGACAAGAGTGTGGAACGAGTTTGATTATTGCGTAGATGTCGTTCGAGCCGCTCGTGGTGGTCACATTGAATATTTATGAAACTATGGTAAACAAACTTCACAGTTCCAGGGTTTATTTGATTGGTCAACCGAGGTTGTAGGTTGTTTGGTTTTGATATTATACACCTTCAAAGTCGGAGTATTCTTTTATACTCATCCTGTCTGTATAATACAAACATGTATAATCACATTCACAATTCCACCTATAATTGTTTAAAACATGTACAGTAACATAAATAATAAACACACACATACAACCTGCACAGTTCCACCTTTTAATAGCTCCAAAATGTTATAGCCAAATTTTTTCTCATTTTAATAAGGTTCAAAATGAAATTACTGTGTATTGGCTATTAATAGATTTTATTCATATGATAATTCGTTAAAACACTGAGAAATGTATCTTTCTGGGAAAACCACAAACTAGCAACACTTTGTGTACAATCACTTTTAAATTTAAAACTAAATGTTAATAAAGTAAACCTCTTTGTTTACACAACAAAGTTTAAGATGCAATGTTGCAATCACAATTACAAAAGAAAGGAAACAAACATGACTTGTTCAGTAATTTTTGTCTTGTTGCATCCCATGTTTGTTATTTTTCAACACCTTTAAGGCGAAGTAAGTTTTTTTAAAGTTCATTAATGATGTTCATTTCTTGCAAATTTTCGAACCAAACATGAACTCGTGTAAATTTTTTGGAACCGAACTAGAACCGATATTTTACATGGTAATGAATTTTGAACATAATTTTAAAGTTCAGGTTCAGTTTGAATTGTGAACGTTCAACCCATCTCTAGGAATTACTAATATTTGATAGTATGTACTACAGTCAAAACTCAAAATTATGACATTCATGGTTACCAGGAAAATGGTAACTCATTTTTAGGAGTCTGATTTTGGACCAATTCTGACCCACCCCCACCCCCACCCTCTATCAGCAAAAATTGCATAACAATTTTAATTTGGCTGTTTCTGCAAGTTTTTAACAACAAAATTACATGTTATATTTGTTAAATACAGTAAAGTTTTTCTCATGAATTGCCTAGTTAATTTATGTGCTTGTTAGATCAAATTTGACTTAATTTGATTGTCTTTGACACCCAAAATGTCAATAATGGCACCCCTTTTCAATTATTTCTAGAGCAAAAATTATATGTTATTTTAATGAAATGTTAAATATTTTATTATTTTGACGTCTTCCAAGAGAAAGTATCTAGAGGGATATTTAGGTCCTCCTCTTGTCCTCAAAATAGAAGCCTAAACTCAGCTTGCTAAGCAGCTTGTTGTCAGCTATATTTTCACTTGCCTCTTACGGGAAAATCAGTTTATATTATTTAAATGTTAACTTTTTTTCACAGGCTCATTACATAATCCTTTGTGGACTTAAACACACTCGACAGAAGTGTGTTAAAAGGAAGATGTCTGATGCAGTTGCAGTTAGCATGGATCCTCCCGCCATCACTTTGAACAAGCTGTGTACCAGTACAATGGAACCAAGCAACCATAGCAAGCAACCTTGCCAAGGCAACTGAAGAGGGAAGGCGGCTAGCCTGCCTTCCCTCCAGTGGCAGAGGGAGCTGTGCGTGCATCCAATTGATACTTGTGTAGTGTGCCTAGCAACCACAGAGCAGAGCGTTGACTGCTTGCCTTTTAAATGTGGTTTTATCTGATGGTGTCGGAATATTCTACCAGCAGTCATTATTTTTGTATTTGCTTTCATTAAGTATAGTTGATTGTAGTTGTTCTTTCACTATCTTCTTCAGTGAAACGTAACATTAGCTTGTGTAAACAGCTTCGTAAAATAGCTACACCATTTGCGGTAACTTTTTTTGAAGCACCGCAAATATTTCACGTTCCCAAGTTTATGTTGGCTAATTTTGGGAAATATTAATGATTCTGCAAATAAATTATTTCTTATTAGGAGCAGACAAACATGTTTTTAATGAAGTAATTGTCCACTGATTGTCATACAGCATGTCGTGTTCAGTAGATGTGTGTTATTTTATAAACACAGGAAAAGCCCTATACAACACGGCTGTTGGGGGACATAACTCAGACCTGTGTTCTAGCTTTCCATACTATTCCAGTAGTTACAGCATATTTCTGGGTGTAAAGGGGGGACCAGCATCCAGCATCAAAGTAAGAACTACTCAAATACGATTATGTTCCAGGCAAAGGATGACATTTTTCTAACAAAGGCTATATTTTTTGCTGTGTGTTTGTTTGTCACGAGAGTTGGAGGAGGTGAGAAAGAGAGAGGCAAAAACTAACCACAAGGAGTGCTATAGCGGCAGGAGTAAGCTCGCCAAGTAGGTCAAGGTTACGGCAGTCATTAAGAAAGAGGGGAGAATGAGGAAGCGCGCCAAGTAGGCCCAAGGTTACGGCAGTCATTAAGAAAGAGGGGAGAATGAGGAAACGCATGTTTATTTTTTGGCGCCTTGGCTAGTTTCTCCTCAGTACATCACCGTCTAACACATTTAGTATCGTCAAATTTTCTCGCTGCAACTTGTTTTCCATTTTATCCTGCGTAGTTAATTTCTTTTAACTTGAACTTGACAGTGTAGCTGTATTTTTTTCCATGCACTATATACTTTCCTTCATATACCACTGTATTGCGCGTATGCAAGAAAATTGATGAGCAGTGCCAAAACATTGTAGTTATGATATAGAGCAGGTGTTGCTCGCTGGTCGCCTTTTTTATTTTGTGCATGACACTCCGACGTGCTGCGACAACCAAACAAATGCTCGCTTACATACATTTCTCCCTCTCGCATTGTTGTGCATATCTTTCCCTTCTCGGCCCAGTGGAAACATCAATCATGCCACCCCTCTGCCCTAATCCTGTGTAAAATACATTTTCCTTCTTACGAGTGTGTGCTGAGCATAGCTGCTTGATACAGTGCTGCATGTAAGCTAAGATACTGATCACACACGTACGTTCACATAAAAATTAAACCGTGAGGAATTCTTTTATCAAAGATTGAACAATGCATAATTAAACATAATATCCTTAAATTTTTTAAGTATTAGAAGCCTTTAATTTGTTATCCTAATAAAAAAAGTCTTAGTAAATAAATAGATATAGGCCATTCACGGTTACTTCACACTTTTATGAAGCCCTGCTGAAATTCTACTTTTGATTACCGATTACTTATCCTCCTATACATGTATACATAAACACTTCCATGTGACTTGTACGTTTCAATTGTCAAATGCGTTGTTTACTGTTTCCAGCTGTTAAAGAATGCTTTAATATTAAAAACAACCATTACATATGAATGTCCACAGTTTAGGCCTATAACAATATTTAGGTCAGATTTACAACTTTTTAACAATATCTGTATTGATGATAGTTCTTATGGTTATTATTTTACATATTATCAAGATATTTGTGTTATTTACGATATAGTGCATAACACACACTACACGTTAATATTTTGCAGCGACTGTGTTTAACCCTGTTACAACTCTGCGGAAAGAACTGTAGTATTTAATCTCTTGTTGTTGATGTATGTTTGGTTATTTCATCTAAAGGACAGTCTCAGTTGTGATGCGTGACTTCTTGGGGTTGATGTCACTTATCAGTCAAGGGTTCACTTAGTGTCAAACAGAAACACTAGCTTACAAACTCACTAAAAGGGAGTTTGCACTATAAGGCACCTGGCCTTGACTACACCTTGGTCCAAGGTCGGGCTGGGCTTAGTAATTTGTTAGGATTGTGGCAAACATTCAAATTACAGAAACGTATGCACGTCACACAATTGTGTTTTAAACACCTAGGACAAAGTT
>NQII01000408.1:421232-441776 GCA_002778355.1 Clitarchus hookeri | reverse complement strand
ATCCATATTATGGTTGTACGGAAATTTGGAATATTTTACAGCGTTCGGCTGCAGACGAGGAGGAAGGTAGAACGATCGAAAGACAGCTACCATCCTTGCTGCTCGTCATTCGTCAGGGAATCCAGCCACACCAACCTTTAGCTGCTTGAACCTCCAAAGATGAGCTCAAGCCGCCTGACGACTGACGAAACCTCACTTTGCAGTCCACCCCGCCAACCTCTCGGCCCCCTTATTTGGCTTCCCAGAGCCGTATATCTGGTAGGCGAGCTCCTCCATCAAGGACAGCTTCTCCATCTGGGAGTGGAGGGCGAGCCTATCGACACACCAGCACCAGTAACCTCGACGGCGGCCGGTCGCACCCCAACCAGTCAGACGCCAACCGATCAGACATCATGTCCGCCATGGGACGAGACCAGAGCAGCCGCTCATCGCCTGGTGCCACGACCAGAGTTGCTGACAGCTCTCCAGGACCAGAGCCCATAACAGCCCCGGGTGAGGAACTCCAGAGCTAAGTCTGCAAAGGCCCTTACCCTAGCCACCCGTAGGCCTTTAGTAGATGGCCAATGCGACCTACAGTATATAAGAATGCAGTGAGAGCACAGTTGCAGATCCTCCAGACCCCACCTCATTAAAGCTTGTCCTGAGTGTGCTCCCTGACTGTACTTCCTGACTGAGCACAGATGAAATCCCCTAGGGACGTTGACATGCTCAAGTTTCCCAGCTGTCACGCATCAATAGGAGGGAACTTTTTGGGGGGCCACGTGCTAGTTAATCTAGGCTAACTTGTCAGATTTGGGTCAGAACAATCCTGAGATTAAAGGAAACCGGGTGAAACCTAGTGGCGTTCACTGGACTTCAGGGAGTCCAATGAACACCCCATGGCGCCCAGCCCATGCCAATAAAGATGTAAGAGACTATGACTGCAAGGCGAAAACCCCGTACTGGCCGATGAGCCAGCAAGCACCCCGAACGTGAGATGCCAGATACAGTCATGGCCCAGAAAAGGGAAATATATTATACAGTGGATTCTCTATCCATCGTTTCTCAGGGGACTGACTAAATATTTCAATACATGTAAACTTTCAATGAATTTAAAATAAATAAAAAATGTGACCACAAATTATATTCTATGAATGTGAGATTTCAATCCATTCGAGTTCAATACATAGAGGTTCCACTGTATATTGTGCCTACTGCCAAGATTGAACTATGAACCATGCTGCACTGACAGGCTAGAGTTTCGATGCGAGCATTGCCGGCAGCAACAAGCCACCCACTGTGACTGTGTCAGCTGTCAAGGTTGTGGTATTAATACCATCAGTTGTATAACTTGTGTGCAGACGTTCCACTATACATGTTTAGTGATCCGACGAGAGGATCACTAGGGTCGGGCTAGTATATCTGTGCGAGATGTGTCATAGGACCACTGATTGACAGGATAACCCAGGAACCCGAAGCCTCACGTATGTACACAACCCCGACTTTTCACAGCTTCCGGAATTTGCAGGGCGACCTCAAGAAGACCCCGTTAACTTCACACAAGTGTGCGAGTTGGAATTCTGTGCTAATGGAATTCCTACTTAACAATGGCTACCCAAGGCTCGAAAGCAACTGGCCGGGAAAGCCTTAGAATGGTGGGGTCACTGCGGCAAATTTATTACAGAATGGGACCAGCTGTGTAGTCGACTAGTCACCGAATTCTCCCGAGAAGAAATGTTGGCATGATAGACAACCTAATTCTATAGTGCTTGCGAAATAGCAGATGAAGAGGCAGAGATCTTTATCTGGCGAAAGGTATTTTTCCCGAAGGGAATGAAGGAAGTTATGTAAGGGCGATAACCAGAATGCTCTTACCCAGTTTGCGAAACCTACTCCAAATACCCTGCCCACAGTCCGTGGAAGAACTATAGAGAGAGAGCTAGGGAAACAGAGAGGAATAACAAAGCCCAGGCGGTCATGGAGTGGCCTAAGCCATTGAAAATAAAGGAGCCGAAACAGGTAGAAGGGAGAAGCGAGCCCCTGACTACCCCCGCCAGCACTTCCCCACTACTGTTATTGTCCCAGGCGACACTTCAACAAAGAATGTCTGACTAAACAGCTCGGAGGCGGGGCGAAATGGGAGGGGTAAACGCACGTCAACCCCGAGCCAAAACTCCCACCCACAGCCAGTAAGGACCAACCAGTGCCTGCAGGAAACGAGCGAACAGGGGGTGAGAAGTGGGCCACCACCACCGGTAGCAGCTGGCCCATTACCAACATCCAAACCTTAATGGATGAACTATATCCCTCAGACGCCCCATGTATAAGAGGTCACTGTCAATAACAACTGCAGTCGTGCTGCTAGACTCCGTCGCAACTGGCAACTTTATAAGGAGTGACCTACTTACAGCTAACCAGCGCACTTGTCTATGATCTGGAGAAAAACAAGTTGGAAGGGCCCAACCAGACAAGATACTGCAGTTTGTTGGGATAATCTCCCTGGACCTCAAGATCGCCAATAAAAACCAATCAAGTAATCTTCCTTGTATCCCCACATATGGGGAAAGAGATTATTCTGGGACAACCATGGCAGCAGAGACAACACTGCCTCCTTGATTTTAGACAACGCCGTAGCTACCTAGGAAGCGAGGAGCGAACAACGGTAAATTGGGACCACTCCAGATGTGAAACCGACACCTATAAACCCGGAGGCTGTCAATCACCACCTGGCCGAACCAGAGCTTAAACAACTGAGGAAANTGTGAAACCGACACCTATAAACCCGGAGGCTGTCAATCACCACCTGGCCGAACCAGAGCTTAAACAACTGAGGAAAATCCTCAACAACTACTACAGAGCCTTTGGCCATGGAACTACCCTGCGTCAAACCCGGAGTATACAACATAAGTTCTGGTTGACCAATGATCGTCCCATTTACAGCCGCCCGTAGAGGATGTCAGCCAGTCGGAGGGCCATCATAATGAGCCAGCTCCAGATGACTCACCGCACAATTCCCTAGTAGTACTGGTACCAAAAAAGGATGGCGAATTGCATTCCTGTGTGAACTACCAGGAGTTTAATGTTATCACACACCTCTTAGCTCCTCCTGCCTTAAACCTGTCCCACACATTGTGGGACATCGAGGACGCAAAGATATTCTCCACCCTGGATATGTAGTCGGGGTATTGGTAAATTGCAGTACACCTCGACTACTGAAAATACATGGCATTTACTACCCCTGATGAGGAGATACTACCATTTAAAGTGATGCTGTTTGGCTTGAAGAAAGCCCCCACAACTTTACGATGACTAGTGTCTGCAGAGTTACTGGTAGGATACCTGGGAAATTCTTCTTCGCCTACCTCGACAACATTATAGGATATTCAAACTCGTGGGAGGAACATTGCACTCATATNCTGGGAAATTCTTCTTCGCCTACCTCGACAACATTATAGGATATTCAAACTCGTGGGAGGAACATTGCACTCATATGCAATGAGTGTTGGAGCACCTAGAGATCTACGGGTTGACATGCAAGCTGTCAAAAAGCCACTTCGGGAAGACAAATATAGATCATCTCAGACATGTCGTGTCCCCCGAAGGTAATTATTTCCTGATAGGGTCGATTAAGGCCTTCTTGGAAACCGTAGAACCCTGCACGAGAAAACAGCTGTGCAGATTTTTAGGAGTGTGTAACTGGTTAAGGGAGTTCATTCTCAATATAGCCCAGCTCATAGCTCCCTTAACCCTATTGTTGGATAAAGAAGCCCGATGGAGATGGGGAAACCAACACCAAGTAGCCTTTCAAGCCTTG
This sequence comes from Clitarchus hookeri, assembly GCA_002778355.1. Classification (NCBI taxonomy): domain Eukaryota; kingdom Metazoa; phylum Arthropoda; class Insecta; order Phasmatodea; family Phasmatidae; genus Clitarchus; species Clitarchus hookeri. Next base: position 437,983 of record NQII01000408.1, on the reverse strand, counting down.
AAAAAAAGCTTAAGGGAAATTCCCATCTTACACCGGCCCCAAGAGGAACGACTCCTCATTCTACATACTAATGCCTACCAGAGTGGGCTGGAGGCTGTCCTCTACCAGGAAGACAATGAGAAGTACCTTCCAGGTCATCACTTATGCCAGTACCAGGTTAAATGCTACAGAACCACGGTACCACATCAATAAACATGAATGCCTCGCTGTAATTTGGCCAATGCGGAAATATTGATACCACCTAGAGGGCCCACCCTTTATCCTGAGAACAGACAGCAAGGTGCTAACCTGGCTCCACGACTCTCGAAAACAAAAGCCAAACTAGGGCGCTGGGCCTTGTTCTTGACAGAATTTAGCTTCAAAGTCCAACACTGCCCTGGATGGACGAACAATTTGCCAGATGCCCTATCCCGTCAACCCGATGACCAAGAAGGAACGAAGAAAATTTGGAGAAAATGACCCCACCGCCAACTCCGCCAGTTAATCCGGAGGAGTGTGTTCACATACAGCAGTTACAGGTAAGCAGCTATAGGCTGCGATACTACTAACAGAGGGACCTCGAAATTAAAAGGCTATTACAAGACCACCCCGAAAGATAGGGGGACCGCGACGGTATAATATGGTCTCGTAACGGCAACCCTGGAGCCAGCTGGAAGATATGGGTACCGGGCAAGTTAAGGCCCAGATACTGCAAGCATTACCACGACCATTGCCAAGCGGGACACCCAGGTTCAAAGAAACCCTCCGGGACATTGGGAAACAATACATATGAGACAGTACAAGTTAAAAAAAATTTTATGGTCTTTGTTTTTATTCTTTTAGTGATAGACCAAACTAGTAATATAAATAAAAATCTAGTAACCACTTACCAGTTAGCAATTAAACATATTTTTAAGACAAAAATTATCTAAATTGATGTAAAAAAATGTGTAAGATGTGATGCACATTTGAATTATGCTTATAATGTAGTATTAACGTACCTTTGTTTTCCACAATACTAAATTGTAAAAGGTCTGTGCAAATGATTTTTCCAATGAGTTATTTTCACAGTGTGGGCATGTGATGACGGCTAAGGTTTACTTTTTTCCATTAATGCATACTGGTTATGAAATTTCGGTTTAGACCTGTTTACATCAGGAGTATAACATGTAGCCACACAATCGTTATCTGAAATTTGTGAAGTACTCGCAATTATGGCATCGTTAGGCACGTTTTNCACAATACTAAATTGTAAAAGGTCTGTGCAAATGATTTTTCCAATGAGTTATTTTCACAGTGTGGGCATGTGATGAAGGCTAAGGTTTACTTTTTTCCATTAATTCATTCTGGTTATGAAATTTCGGTTTAGACCTGTTTACATCAGGACTATAACATGTAGCCACACAATCGTTATCTGAAATTTGTGAAGTACTCGCAATTATGGCATCGTTAGGCACGTTTTATCTGCCAGAAAGTTGTGTTGAGAGTTGTACAACAGGTCTAGGAGGACACTGTTGTAATTTGAAGCTCTTCCACTTCAAAGGGTGCATACACTGAAGGTGCCGTTTTAAGTTTGTGGTACTATATGACCTCGATGATGTACCGCCTCTCAAAACCAAACATTTGCAAATATTGCAAACAGCCTTGCATTCTTGCGTGTTGATTACGGTAAAAAAAAAATTCCACATGTCATTTTTCCTTCCAGCTGTATTATTTGTATTTTGCGGGCACAGGTAAGTAATTTCATTACGTTCGTTCCCTAACCTAACACCGTCATATTACTACAGCAACAGTAAACAAACCATCGAAACAAACAAAAAAAAAAGACAAACTGTTGGAATGGCGTTGCTAGGCGGCAATAATGTGCAGCATGTAACCAACATTACAAGAATACATGATTTTTTTAATGTGTTGCCGTGTTCGTGATTGGATATGAAACTACTAAGACAAAATATTTATGGAGGTAATCGTAAATATTAATTATTGTTAATATTAAATNGTGATTGGATATGAAACTACTAAGACAAAATATTTATGGAGGTAATCGTAAATATTAATTATTGTTAATATTAAATGTTTGTTAGGCTGATTAAATGTTAAGTTTTTTTCCTGCGGCAAGCTCGCCTACAGAGATAAAATTCAGTAAACGCANATTTGTTAGGCTGATTAAATGTTAAGTTTTTTTCCTGCGGCAAGCTCGCCTACAGAGATAAAATTCAGTAAACGCAAATGGTGGCTACTATTGTTTTGTTGTATACGTGTTTTATAAATAATCATGCAAAACGTGCCTAATTTTGCTTTAGAAATAAACACAGCCAGTTAGGTACTTTAGTAAAAAGCATTTTAAAAATAGTTATTATTTTAATAAAACCAAATAGTGCGCTAATCCACTCCAATTATGGCAAGATGAAAATTGTATAATCTTAAATTCTTAAGGCAAAGTATCGGTTATAATATCGGCGATTTAAACATGAATTGCGAACGATTCCGATAATTACGTTTTCGGTCGGTTTCGATATATCGGTACCGGTATCGGCTCAGCCCTACCACAAACTNGAACGATTCCGATAATTACGTTTTCGGTCGGTTTCGATATATCGGTACCGGTATCGGCTCAGCCCTACCACAAACTGAAGACAGGGGTGCGAGTTTTTGAAGTAGGCTAAAAAGTTCTCTTAAAGAACTTCCCCCTTTAGCAGAGCCATCGATAAGTTCTGCACTGGACTTTCCCAGAAGTGGGAGGGTCTTACACCATAGTCAGACGTCAAGGAAATGTATACTGGACCGAATACTCAGGGCAGGACAAGAAAGTCACCCGGGGCCAAATGAGGCTATTTGCTGCCGAGATCACAAGGATTGACGTCAAACCTCTTGCTCCCGAACCCAGCACAGGTAGGTAGAAGTAAAAAACCGCTTAGTTATAGCCTTGCTTGACTCCGCAGCAATGGGGAACTTTATGAGTGATTTCCNTAGGTAGAAGTAAAAAACCGCTTAGTTATAGCCTTGCTTGACTCCGCAGCAATGGGGAACTTTATGAGTGATTTCCGTACCCCAGAGCAACATACTCGCCTCTCCCCACAAACCCGACAAGTAATAATGGCCTAACTGGACCATATTTTGCACGTAGGAGGGAGAATTACCCTAATGCTGTGGATCCACCGACAAAATANTAGGTAGAAGTAAAAAACCGCTTAGTTATAGCCTTGCTTGACTCCGCAGCAATGGGGAACTTTATGAGTGATTTCCCTACCCCAGAGCAACATACTCGCCTCTCCCCACAAACCCGACAAGTAGTAATGGCCTAACTGGACCATATTTTGCACGTAGGAGGGAGAATTACCCTAATGCTGTGGATCCACCGACAAAATACCCAGACAGAAATTATAGTCACTTGGGACATCGCTGAGGAGATGATTTTGGGAAAGCCATGGTTACAACAGCACCACTGCATCATAGACTGTGAGCAAAGACTAATCTACGTAGGCAATAAAGAGTAGGTGACCATAAACTGGGAGTATAATCCGGAAAACTCCCACTCCCCTGATTGGCCCGGAAGACATTAACTACCATCTGAATTGGCAGAGGAGTTCCAGCAGCTGCAAAGCATCTTGACCAACCATGCCCGAGCTTTTGGTCATGGCTTTTGGTCTTGGGGTTTTGGGCCCGCTACGTCAGACCTGCAGTACTCAACACAAAATTTGACTGACTAGTGATAGACAGATACATTGCCATCCTTACCGCGTGTCAGCAGGGAGGAGAAACTTGATTATGGGACAAGTGCGGACAATGAAAGAACAACAAGGTATAGTAGAACCCTTGGACTCCCTGTACAACTCCATGCTCTTACTTATTCCAAAGAAAGACAGACATCTATGCTTTTGTGTTAATTACCAAGAGCTTTATGACATTACCCACCCTGTAGCTCCCCCTAGCAATTAACCCGACCCATACATAGGGACAGCGCAGATCTTCAGTACCCTCGACATGACGCCAGGGTACTGGCAAATATCAGTTCATCCAGATAGTAGAAAGTACACAGCTTTCACAATTCCGGAAGGGGAAACCTTACATTTTAAGGTTATTCCTTTTGGCCTTAAAAATGCACCCGCAACCTTCCAAAGACTGATGTCCATGTAAATATTGACAGGATACATCAGCGAATTCTGTTTTGCCTATCTACAAGACATCATAGTATACTCTGTGTCATAGGAGGAGCACTTGTGTACACCTGCAACAGGTGTTAGAACGACTCAAAATGCATGCATGGACTCTCCTGCAAGTTTTCAAAATGTCACTTAGGTAAAATGAACATAAGGGAAGCTCTTCATACTTCAAACGGACACTTATTGAGACAGTTTTGGGAGCCGTACTGTACCAAGAGGGCCCCGAGGATCGATCACAGATAATCGCGTACGCCAGTACACGACTAAACTCGACGGAACAAAAATACCACATCAATGAGCAGGAGTGCCTTACCGTGATATGGGCAATACGCAAATACTGCTGCTACCTATAAGGACAACATTTCATCCTCGGAATGGACAGCAAAGCTATCCATTGGCTTAACAAGTCCAAAAAAACCTAAGCAAACTAGGATGGTGGGCAATGTTTCTCACAGAATTCAATTTCAAGGTTCAGTATTGCCTCGGGAAGTCAAATGACTTACCAGACCCCGTCTCCCACCAGCCAGATGCCCAAGGAGGAACCAAGGAAGACTAGGAATAGGAGCGAATGACACTTCTCCTGACGGCGCCATGAAATCCGGCAGAAAACATCCGCCTCCTCCAGTTCCAGTTCAGCCGGTAGCAGATGAACTACGTCCAGCAAAAGGAACCGGAGGTCCTTAGAAACCTCCCCCAAAGGTTTGATCTCGGGTGGGGTTTTGTGGTCATGTAATGGAAACCCAGGAGCACCATGGAAGATCTGGGTTCCAAAGGAACTGTGAGCAGACATCTGCTGACACCATTATGACCACTGCCAGGGTGGCCATCCCGGCATTAAAGAAAACCTGCAAGATGTAGTGGTAAGATACGTGTGGGATGGCATGAGTCACAACGTCCGACTTTGTGTTGAGCTGTGAAGCGTGCTGCCGAAGTAAAGCCAACCGTGAAACCCAGACGACCATGCACGCCCTGGACTCACCTTGCAGCCAACCTGATGGGACCATACCCACGAAGCACAAGGGGGAACCGTTATTTACTCGTAATAACTGATCTCTTTTCCTGATGGGAAGAGGCCTTACCCCAACCAAGCCAAGAAATTCTGGGAATCATCAAAAAATTTTAAACAGATGTGTTCCCCCCTGGGGATATTCTCACGATATCCTAATGGATAATGGGACCCAATTTACGGGACATAAATGCAGACTGCCTGCAATAAATGGGGCGTAGAGACTTGGACGACCCCACCTTACCACCCACAAGCCAACCCCACGGAGCGGAAGAACCAGGAGCTCAAGAAAAGCCTCAAACTCATTGTGGGGGAGGACCACTGATATTGGGATGCACACCTTCCTGATATCCCCTCATTTCTGGAAACAGGGAAGAGTTGTGTCAGTTAGGTTCTGTGGTATATAACTGAAAGAAACGTTCACTGGTAACTATTCGACTTCAAAATTATTAGCATGTTCGAAAATTTTACTATTCAATTAAAAAATATTTGAACACCAAAATCCACTATTTGCACATATATCAGTAAAATATTAAGTATGGCTACAATAAAACAAAGGGAAATAATAATAAACAAAATTACTGAAATTAATTAGATTTGATAACATATATAATATAATTTCTAAATAAATTTGGTGGATATTTATTAAAAAATATATCAACAAACAACTGTAAATAAAAATAAATATCTGTACTGTTATAGTAGTGATGCATGTTTAAGCACCGAGATAATTTATGCTAGTTTGCATTTGTTGAAATATCTCCTGCAGTGAAGGCATGTTTTGACTCTTTGGCTTATGATAGGAAATGTGCTAGATTAACATTTTAAAGGGGTGGTTAAAGTCGTAATTGTAATTAATATGGTGTATATAACATTCAAAGATAGTTGCTGTAGCCATAGGGAATCCAGTGATGGAGGGTAAGGGTCATTGATGGAAGCATGCTAGCTCTGGTGGGACCTGCATACTACACAGCTGGCCACAGCAGAGATAATTACAGTAAGTTTGTGTTGACAGTAACTCCTAGATTATGGAATGTTGCTTTCAGCATGTAAATGGTGGATGTAGCAAGGATGGCCATACACGTACAGGCTGTCAAACCACGAACCACTATAGATGGGCAGGTTAAATTCTGTTTGCCTGCTGCGTAGCACTAACTGTGGCCCTGGGATAGACGTGATCTTCCTTGGGCCCTGTCCCTGTCCAGGAATACGTTTCCCAGGAATTTTGGTTAGAGGAGTGAAAAATGGGGTTGCAGGTTTCAGGTGGTGTTCCCACTGAGCTTTACCCTTGAGGAAATGTCTTTCCGCATTTCTCTAGGCGTTTTGACTTCTGGTAGTGGTACTTTTCTTGTATCCCCAGGTCCTGCTGCATGGGTATGAATCTCAGCACTTGGCCAAAGAGGCTGGTGTAGCTGGTCGAGTGAGACTTAACCGAAAGCTTGAAGAGATTTGGTGAGGACCGTGTAGGTTTGGCGCTTGCTTGCTGATGTTACTTTTGGGCGCTGTCCCTCTTCCAATATGTAATGATTGGTTTAGACTGTACTGCCTCTCGTGTGTGCTGAGGGCACTGGTCAGACTGAACTGTCTTTTTCTATTCTCCCCTGTGATTAGAGTAAGGCATAGGGTAGATGGTGGGGTGATTCAAAGGGTGTGGTGATGGGTAGGGGTGTGCAAGGTAAGGAGGTAAGGAGGTAGAGGAGGTCCCACATGTTCAGTTTGGCAGTTTCCTATGCTCCCTCTGTGTGCAGATAAAGTCGGTAGGTTATGTTACCCCTGCCTCCAATTCTCTGTCCCTGGCAGATTGAGGAATCAAATGGAGATTGTGAACTTGGGTTTTATATCTTCCCCGTGCTCCAGGTTTTGTCAGGGTCCTTGGGGCCATGTGCTATTGTCCTTGAACTCTCTGGCTCCATCAGATCAAGATGCAGTGGATCGAACAGAGGTTAAGTGGAGAGACATGACTTCTGGTTCCCCTTCGGTGTTGCAAATGCTAGCAGCTGTGTATCATGCTTGTGAGCACTGCCTGCATGGCGTCTGCAACCCTTCCCCTCCTTTAAGGTGTACTCCCACCTCTCCCTGTCTTGGATCCCTACTCTGTTTACCCTTTTGTACTGCCTGGTATGGTTGGTTGTAATGAGGGTGGCAAAATTGCAGGCGAGGACAATGGTAAACAATGGTTGTAACAGGGTTTTCACTATACTCCTACTACTCAATATAACACACCCAAAATTGAGGTTGAGACAGTTTTATTGCCTCGAAGGCAAAGCATATGGAACCCTTGGCATGTGTGTCTCTTTGGTGCGTAAAACATACTTAATAACTCTGCTCCCTGTTGCTATCTGATTAATAGGCAGATTGGTGTATACTGGGGTGGCACAGTGAGCACGGTGGCTGAGGTCTGCGAAGGATTGCTGGCTGGCTCATCTTTATTACCGCTGGATTCTCTAGACGAAGACTTCCAGGTTTCTCAAGAGGAAGAGAGAGCTTTGGAGGTGAAGGTCGCTGGCATTTTTTGGGCTGCAGTGCTATAGGGGTGCGTGGGGGTCTCTGCTAGCAAAGCCATTCTCACTTTGCCACAGCTGTGCGGCCAGGCTGCATATATAAAAGGGGGTGGCGGTGGCGGTGACTGGCCGGTTTAGCTGGTCGTGCATGCGCTCAAGAAAGTAGACTAGTGTGAGAAGTATAGACACTCACTTAGGGACAACACTCTCTCGCCTATCTTTCCGTGGTCGGCTTCGCTGACATCTGGTAGAAATGCAGAGCTAACGAGGAGATATCAGCAATGGGGTTAAAGATATCAGTGGTGGGGTTAATTGTCACAGGTGTGACATGCGTCACTGCGATGAATCTGGTGATGCAAAAAACCATCACCCGGGACCCTATTCTCTAACTGTTTGTAGTCTTTAAATATAGTCTGTTACAGCATAACAACTTATATAAAGTAAAATGGTATTCTGTAACTCAGTGTGTCATCATAGCTGCCTTTGGAATTTCTTACGACTGTCTTTATATAGACAGGCCAATACTGTCGCTTTCTAAAAGAGGGTAGTGAAAATGGTTTTGTATTGAGGGTAGAAAAAAGAGAAACAATATCCATTAAAATGCTGCTCAAGAGGAGAAATATCAGGTTTTATTACATTTACCCAGGAAAAATGTTGTAGATTTAATACATTTTTATGCTAGCACTGTACAAACCACAAACTTGACCATGGCATCTGTGCTGCTACCTTATGATGCTCAAAGTGAAATATGTCTATTGGAAAATGTGTGTGTCAGCTAGAAGTAAATTAATTTTAAAAGTATTATTCAGAAATGTAATAGGGAAGAAATACCGTTTATAATTCACATGGAAGTAATAAATATGATCTATAATCAATAATTCACCAGTTTAACCTAAGATATGATAAGAGGACTTAATATAACAACCAAAAAGATGTAATTGAGCAAGGTAGATATTTCAGAACAGAGACTGCAGCTTTACCATACCTATGTGCTTTCACAAAGACATTTTCAATTAACTATCATTTTTGTTGTTTTTATCATTAAAGATGCGTACAGTATCTTCAGGCAGGCTAAAGTTAACAATAGGGCCCCTGATGGATTTAGAGGATATGCTAGACAACTACGTGCTCAAAGAAATCCATATCAGTGATTGTAAATGTGCTCTTGTCAAGTATGAAAATTGTTGGATATTGCAGAAACAGTGAATGCATTTTGCAACTTGTTCCTACGAGCCTTATTTGCCAGTAAAAATTATCCCTTTGAACGTTCTTATGTTGAACTAGTTGGCTGGATGTTGATTTATGTTGCCATTTGGACACACTGAGATTAATCGTGCTATTTGGACACATTGAGATTAATCTTGTCATTTGGAAGGATTACAGTCCTATGTGATGGGCGGAGTGAATAGGCAGTTGGGAATAGTGTAGGAATAGTGTGACCAGAGGTTTGTGTCTGGTGGCCTGCATACAGCACAGTGCAATGACTGTCCCATACCATTCCCCTGCATACTGTCACTGTCATTAATTCATTTTGATTATGAAATAAATATAATTTAACAACAATATATAAGCAAAAGTTTTAATTAATCAAAAATAGAATATTTTAATGTTGCTAACAATATTAATTGTTCGTTGTCTAAGATTTATTTAAAACGCATATAGGCATGTTAAATCTAGGGTTATTTTTCAAAGATTTGTTAAAAAATGTTTGGAAGATACAGTGAATGGAGTATACGCAGTATTATTTTAGCTTTTCGCCGAGCAACACTTGACACCCTACACCCTNTGGAAGATACAGTGAATGGAGTATACGCAGTATTATTTTAGCTTTTCGCCGAGCAACACTTGACACCCTACACCCTGGCCTCAACTCTGTATTAGAACAACCTACTATAGGATTGCCACAATGGTGTACCATCAGTGCAAGTATCATGCAAATTTTCACTATTAGCGGAACAATCAGAACTGACAACAGCGGTCTTTGGACTCAGTACGAGCCCCTCAAGCAAATGATCAATGATAGAATGAATTCAAAGGGCTGGCTCACTTCTTAAAANTGGAAGATACAGTGAATGGAGTATACGCAGTATTATTTTAGCTTTTCGCCGAGCAACACTTGACACCCTACACCCTAGCCTCAACTCTGTATTAGAACAACCTACTATAGGATTGCCACAATGGTGTACCATCAGTGCAAGTATCATGCAAATTTTCACTATTAGCGGAACAATCAGAACTGACAACAGCGGTCGTTGGACTCAGTACGAGCCCCTCAAGCAAATGATCAATGATAGAATGCATTCAAAGGGCTGGCTCACTTCTTAAAAACAGTGTGGCCAAGGTATAGCTTTGGAGTTGGGGAGACACAATTGGTAGGATAGATGAGTCTTTTGTTTATTATTTGCACCACACACACACTGTACTAATTAGTAGCACTGCAGAATTAATGGGTGATGGTATTACACGGTGATATGCAATGTTCTCATACCACGTTCTGCAATGCTCAATGGTCCCTGTTGGTCAACATATGTGGCCTACCTGGCTGTGGTTTTGTTGTGGCTGTATCTTTCTGTTTCTACTTCACAATCACTTCCCCAACAATTGACTTGGGCAACTTGAAGAGGTCAGAAATGGCTCTGATGGATTGCGTACTGATGTGGCAACCAATAAATACACCATGTCAAAGTCAGTAAACTCCCTTGCTTCACCCATTCTGCCAGTATCACGTAGCACTGACCAACATAGAGCCCTCTGCTTCCTTCTATAATGGCAGCGGTGATCATAGTCACATCTAGGCACAAGTTTACGTTTACAGAGTGGCATCCAGATACTTTTGATCAGGTAGTGTAGTTAGTAATTAACAAAATTAAACTTTTGCAGTGATGACTAGAAAACAACATTGTAGGAAGGGCAAGCAAATAGTGTCATTATAGAAGACAAGTTGTTTATTACTACCAACATTGTAATGTGATGACAAGATTCATTTTTGTTGCTGCAGTAAAACTGATGTAATATTGCAGTTGCACGACCCCAGGTGCTGGGACCAGTTCCGCTGTGCAGTGTGTCAGCGGCCATGCCGGGATGCTGAGGCCCTACGCAACCACACTGCCTTGCACACTGGCAACAAGATGCACATGTGTGATATGTGCGGCCGCACGTACAACCGCTATGCCAACATGGTCAGTTCCAATTTTTCTGAAGCCCTACTAAATTTATACTTTTGGGTACCTATTGTGTATCCTTCCTATCCAACACATGTAAACGAGAAAATTGCCTTGTTACTTCCATTTTTAATTGTTCAAATAATGCTGGCATGTTTTTAAAAAAAAAATTTCATATAAATGTTTAAAATGTATAAATAAATGTATATTTGCTGCCATCTGCCACAGGGTGTTTATGCTAGTCACAATTTTATTATTTAAGAATGTTTTTCACTATTTGACAACAACGTTTTAACATATTTGGGTGGTAATAATGATAATACACCTGTTTGCTAAGATGATTGTATGTGTTATTAATAGTTATGGGTCGATTCGGTTTTTCCGTTCCAATTTATACAGCTTCTCGAGGTTTGACTCTGAACCGGTTTTAGGTTAACAACTACTCAGTTCTCGTTTCTACACAGCAATGGCAAAACTCTGTTGTTACAAAAATAACTACCGTATTTACTCGCGTCTAGCGCACCCTTTTTTCCCAAAGCAAAAGAAAAACTTTCTGGGGTGCGCGCTTTCTGGAGTGCGTGCTATACACGAAAAAAAAAGGAGCGGTAGTCGTAAACTGTTTAGAAGGAAGTGTAGGTGAAAAGTCTGTTATCCCATGTCTCGCTCTTACATCATCACTCATCTCCCTTCTCTCTCTCTTTACCACTCAGCCTTCTCCAGTAAGCAACACTGCTAGCCGATCAATATAGTTTATTTCATATAAGGCCACATTCTGACAGTCAGTGAGTGGCGAATTGACGTATTCAAAATAAACAACATGCCATTTACAAAATCCTGTATCAGCTGATGCACGAACGAACAAAAGTTTATATTACATTGGCTATTCTGAGTGCACTGGCGACACACATTAGATGAGCCAAAAATACGCTATAAGAAAGAGTTCCAAGGTTAATTAATACATTTTATTTTACGTGGTCATAGAACAGCGGTTTTTAGTGTTAAAAACAAAACTTCTTGCTAAAGTAGAAATGTATAGGTGTTCAAAATGAAAGGCACATTAAAACGATCCATATCCAAATAAAACGCAATTTCAAAAACTTTTTTCACGTCTAACCCCCTCCCCCCACCTCCAACCTGGCTTTCCTTACGGGTTTGATAATAATTCCAAAAGCATATAGAAATATTGCATAATATTGTTGTATTATTTTTTCTAATCTGACTGAAAAATATTTCAAATTCCTTTCGTTCCGAGCCAGTAATAGAACAACAGTAAACTTTACAAAGACGCTACCTCTTGAGAAAAAATGCGGCTCAGAGCACGCACTGAAATGTTGTACGGACCATCTGTGGGGTTCTTTTTGAAGCACTACAAGCCAAAACAGAAAAGTGTTAGCTTGCTTTATATAATATATTTACGAACAGATACCAATAGTTTTATTTTCACGAGTTCTGCATCATTTTTAAAGTAACATATATTTTGTGTACAGCTTTTACGAACGACCCTACACACGCCCTTCAAACCTCTCGCCGCCTAGCACGGTCACCCAAGTAGTTCACTAATTGCCACACAAAGCAGCACCTCCTGGACGCGCTGACTTGTCGCATCAAAGCCAGTTGATGGCAAATGGATACATAAACGAAAAGTAAACATTGGCGCAACGATCGTCAACTGTCAAGAATGTGGCCTTCATATATGGTACAGAGTATACACCCCTCCAAGCTTCTTTGTTTCCATGTAAGCCAAAGGATAAACAAAATTCCACAGAGGTGAAGCAGGGGGTTGGAGAGGGAGAAAGGAAGAAGCGAAGGTTTTTAGAGGTGTCACATTCCAGCACTGCAAAAAAACCAGCACTAAAAGAAGCAAAAAAAAAAAGGAAGCAGGCCATCCAGTCAATGCATAAAAGAAGCAAAAAAAAAAAAAGGAGGGTGCCCACCACAGTAGTAGTTCTTTCGATTGTAGGTTACCGTTATACTGCATGCCACAATGTTTTAGCTTTTAGCACCACGTGTTACTTAATTAAAGTATTTTCCAAGCATATCACAATCCCCACATATTAGTGTAAAAAAGAATAATTTGTTACATATTTACTAACATTAAATAGATTTAATACAACAAGTTTATCTGTATACATTAAATCTTATCTTCACACTTTGTTATTGTTCAATTCTTCCATAGGTAAAATAAAACATGTAATGAATTTTACCTGCATTGGTTTAATGAAGTTGCAAGCAAAAGGCAAGTATTCAAAATAGAACCAAATACTGGAACCAATATTTAAATTGTAGAATCGGTACTGGAACCGGAACCGATATTTTTTGTTATTCAACCCATCCCTAGTTATTAAAGAAATAAAAAATGTGTCATGCTCATACATTTTAAAAATTATTTACATATGTCATTTAAACAATTTGTTAACATACTTGTTCAGCGTAAAGTAGTTTCCAGTATTAAGTTGACGCGTGACGTCGGGTGGCTGACGGTGATGTCATGGTCAGGCAAGGTTTTGACATGTCGGTCAGACACACTGGTGATTAAACTGACTGACCGGGCCCCGGTCGGTATATTATACAGAGCTTAAACGTGGGCTTNTGGTCAGACACACTGGTGATTAAACTGACTGACCGGGCCCCGGTCGGTATATTATACAGAGCTTAAACGTGGGCTTAGCGGTCCTGCATACTGGGTGGCACACAACCACGGGGTTACCTGTGCGGTAGGTGGCCCGGGATGGCTGTTGACCCAGCTGCCGCTGGAGTTAACTGGAACAAGTGCCTCGACCTGAAGCGACAGTGGTACTGTGGCTGGCGGTGCTGCAGTGAGCCCGGGGAGGGCTGCTGGTCCGGCGACATTAGAACCAGGGATTCGCGTTCCCTAGTGGAACGGGCTGTTCCTGACAGAAGTCGGTGACAGTCAGATGTGGTTGGCCGGCGGTCTTGATTGGGGACAGAAATGAGTGGGAGAGAGTTGGGAGGTGAGACCTCTCCAACTGGCGGACGGCTTGAGCTTGTTCCTGGGAGGTTATGCTGCAAAGTGTAGTTGGGGCTGGGTTAGAGCTCCCGTTGGCTTTGGAGGCAGCAGCTGCCTTCCTTTCCTGCCACTTCCTACCACTAGTTTGGGTGTACGGTATAGATACAAATATTGACCTTATGAGAGGAGAGCAGGCGACTATGTTCCCTAGCTAGGTGTAGAACCAAACCGAGGCCGAGCCAACTAGAGTCATACTCGATTACTCCAACCAGCGACAATTCAGTGCTGTGGTTAGAGTGGTGGGTTTACCCCGGAAGTCCAACAACAACGTTGGGTGTATGTCCAAAAATGGGCAGTCCTCCAAAACCAGTCTATCACTCCTTCTGGCATGAGTTCAGCGTGGTGGATGGAGTAAATCGGCTGGACAAGCTGACTGACAGCCCTTGGATTGTGTTGCTAGTGGTTGTGGCTCTGGCTTACTGCGCACCAGGTGCACATTAACGGATGGCTGTCGACTGGGTGTGTTTTAAGACGTACGTGCGCCCGGTTAAGGGAGCCTGCAGTCATACTCTGGATTCTGTAATTGGTTTGTCAAAGATGCTGTCTCAAGCTTTACCGTGGTGGGCTGACGTCTAGAGGATAAAATTACAGTTACCCAAGAATTAGCACTCGGAGGTTTTAAGAGAAAGTGTGTTTATTCTGTGAGGAATAGACACGGTGGCCCGTACTACCACCTAACTAATCATAAACTGAACGGAAGTAAACTACATAAACCTGGTGAAGGGGACCTGGATCTAACCTAAACAAGAGCAGATGTGGCTATGTAGCTATAATAACAACTGTCCCTAACTATCTCAATGCCGTTGTCCAGAAAGGACTTCAAGGGCCACTACTAGAAGGGTAGTGTGTGTTTAACACTACTAGAAGGGTAAACTGATGTTCCTCTGCGGTGCACGGCCATATATTCTACCTGCCCGCTGGTTGGTCTGGGTTGCGGTGCAGCAGGTGGCGAGCTCCTTCTCCTGGGTGGAGAAGGAGCTCTCTAGCACAATCCCTCGGCCCATGGTCGAACTATGCACCTCTGTAATGCTAGGTTGCCTTGGTTGCGCGAGCTTAGGCGTTTAACTCGGCTGCTTGGCTAGCCTCAATCACATGTGAGGGGGTGGCATGACGTCTGACATAAGGGCAAATTATCATGGCAGACGTGTCCGTGGGTGCCCCCGCAACTAGGGGCGTATTTGTAGGCTCTCGTAGCAAGTCATTTCGGGTTTCAAACCCCACCTGGGGTAACNTGCCCCCGCAACTAGGGGCGTATTTGTAGGCTCTCGTAGCAAGTCATTTCGGGTTTCAAACCCCACCTGGGGTAACCTAATGATACGTACAGATGAGGCAAAGTCTTGTTTATATCTTTGTAAAATAAGCATCACACATCAAAGTATAAAATTTTAAGTCCGCTTGGGTATTTTGTATCAAAATTCTATTGTAATTAAAGTATAAAAAGTCGGTGGCTTTAAAAATAGTAACACACAAATACTTAAATGTTTTAACTTTATTTGCTGATGGCGGTTCAGCCATATGTTGGAGTGTATGCATAGGTCCCCCCCCCCCAAAGTGAACATCAACAGATAAAATACTTCAAAGAGTTGAGCACAGAAAAACGACCAAGGGTTTGAGAAGAATATGTGGCATATGCCTGTAGCTGAAGTTGACATTTTCTTTGATGCATGCATCTGTGCCCTTGTTGTGAATTCAGACATCAACAATGTTATTTCTTAGCTCTTATGAACTTGTAAAGCATGAAGCCAGGTAAGGACCCTTGGTTGGTGGATTCAAATAAAACTAATATTTTCTGTAGGTAAAANATGTACCGATAATACCGATATCCGATACCGGATATCGGGTATCGGGCCATCACTAGTGTGAAGGTGTTGCAGACATGGTGGTGTGTGTTGCAGCTGAAGCATCGCAAGCAGCACAAGCCACGTGCGCAATGGAAGCACCGCTGTGAGCACTGTGACAATGTGTTTGAGCAGCTACGGGACCTGACAGCACACTTGCAGAGTGTGCACGGACTGAGCTCAGTCACGAGTGACAACAGTAAGAAGAAGAGTGCTGTAAAGTGGGTGTGTCGCTTCTGTGGCAAGGTCATTTCCACCAAACTCAGCCTGCAGGTTAGCATACTCCTGTACATTTTTTGTTGTAATCTTTCATTACGAGATAATTTGATTTTTTAGTTTTTTAATGGTTGTATTTCATAAACACAATTTTACTATTGTAGTATTGCAGAAATTATATACATTATCTCACTTACAAAAATGGAATAATTTCTGTTAATAATAACGATGTGTGACGCATAGTTGCACTATTCTATTTTCTTCAACTCCGTATCATCACGTGCACGTCACATGCCTCGAGACAAGATACGAACCCCGAACGCCCGCCACCTAGGCCAGCATTCCGCCTCCTTGAACACTGCGGATGCCCGGAGAATGGAATGCATGTCAAGAAAGATAGTAATGCAAATTGCCCGCATCCAACAAATTTCCGTGAGAAGGGAGACCAGTCTGCAAAGCAATTGAGTTGCCCCTAAACGAGTGGCGGATACCGGCCGCACACGAGGAAACTACACAGTTTCCAGTCTTCCCTGAGAGATCGCAGTCAGTACCGCACCGCCCACGCAGGGAGGAGCTACCCTGCCAGAGTCGCCAGACGGCCAAAGGAACGCCGAGACACCCCTGGCCAGATGTATAAAAGGCCTTGTATCACTGCAGAAAGTCAGTTGATCTCAGCAGCTCGCCTTAGCACTAGTTGTGCTAAGGCTCTCTGCTCTCTCTGCTCTCTTCCTCCTTGTAAGGAATCGCCCAAGTCACCAGTGACTAGGGTTGAGCCGATACCGGTACCGATATGTCGAAACCGGCCGTAATTATTGTAATTATCTGAATTGTGCGCAATTCATGTTTAAATTGCCGATAT
>NQII01000408.1:395999-419690 GCA_002778355.1 Clitarchus hookeri | reverse complement strand
CACACTACCCCCATTTCCCCTAAGTCCCTTCAGGACAACCCAACTTCAGTTAGAGTCCAAGTTGTTCTAACTGCTACGTAATTCGTTGCTCTAGCTCTTCAAGCCGACAGGCCCCTTCACCTGTCTTTGTGTTTGTTTCCCCCTTCCGTAAGTTAATCAGTATATTGATTCAAAGCAGGAGAGTACAGGTTACCCTGTTATATTCTGGACGGAATAAAACGCACGTCTACAGTCGAATCGCTGTCTGTTCCTTCTTGAGTGAACTGTCAGTAGTCCTTCCTGGTAAGCGTCACCCCGCCAAGGCAGGGAACTGCGGCTTGCAAGCAGATTTCCTACTCTAGAAGAGGACTGCGGCCTGTCCCCTAACAAAAACTTTACATACGTCACCGAAACACAACAGATTCGACGGTCACCCACACTGTGGACCAGGTACGCGAAGGTACCTGGTGAGAATGTATAGTAGAGCCCCAATCACTAACAAGACACATGACGAAGAGGCTAGATCACCTTTGTCAGTTAACCCACTCCATCCACCATGTATAGACATGCTGGAAGGAGTGCCAGGACTGATAAGGATGGATCTACCTCTTCTGGTTTACACTTAGCTAGAGGTAACATTGCCTGCCACCCCAGTGCAAAAGTGAACTGGTAGAACCTTTTCCCTGTAAAAGCCATTCACCAATAGAAGGGGAAGTAAGTGGAGCGACAGAAGGACAGAAGTCACTGCCTAACGAACCTTCTCCATTATTCAGCTACTTAACCCCCTGGGTACAAGCTCAACCTCTCAGTCCTCCCCCTTAATTTGTTTGGCCGCTTGGTGAGAACTCTCAGAGCTGCTCACCCCGACATCCAGTACCTCCGCCTGGGCCTGCCCCTGGTTCTGGGCATCGAACCTGACGATGACGCCAGACCACCACCACCACCACCAGATGTCGACAGCGAGCTGTATGTCTGCCTGACCCTACAGAGCCAGCAACCCGCCGGAGCCACTCAGCGAGCATCGATGCCCTCAACCAGCCTGGTTAGAACACTGAACCGAGGACCTCTGCCTACAAATGCTTGGTCCACATCAATAAGGCACATCAGGGGTAAGCCAACTATTTGTAAGCCTATCCTAGTTCAACTAGATTACGTGCCTTGTAGGCAGCCTACCCACGCTACCCTGTTTAAGAGAACAGGTAAGGTGAAGGGCCAGATCCTGCAGATCCCGCCCCACTAGAGTCTTCACCCCGATTTTGTATGTCTGACCTGACACAATATAAAAAACACGGACGCGCACTAGCCCTTCAGCTTGTCACGTGTCAACGTAATAGGCTGCCTTAGATTTCACAAACTCATTTGCTTTTAATTAGTAATGGGTCGGTTCCACTTTTTTTTACTGATTCTTGGTTCTGTTCCAGTTCTTAAAAATTGGTTCTCGGTTCTTGGATTTTTTTGGNGTTCCACTTTTTTTTACTGATTCTTGGTTCTGTTCCAGTTCTTAAAAATTGGTTCTCGGTTCTTGGATTTTTTTGGCTAAGTATAAAGTACTCTGAAACTTTTTAAAAATCTGTTTCATCTGTGATTTGTATATTTTGTTACAGATGAAAATGTACATCCCATTTCCAACTGATAAATATTTGTTAAGTGTTTTTTTAAGTTTGCAGTTCATTTCAACTTGTCCTAAGAAATCAATGTTTCACACAATGAACACTTTGCACAGAGTTCATTCTCACTCCAAATAACAAAATAATGCCACACTTTAGAAATTTTTTTGCATTTTATTTTGGGGAGAATACTCTCAATTTTACATATTTTGGAACCAATCCCACTTATCGATAATGTATCCTTCTGTTACATGTAAACAAAAACAATATCATGTGATGTCTAATATTTCAACTGCCAAACGCTTTGTTTATGTTCTTCAGCTGTCCCAACAATGTTGGCCTATTTCAAAGAGTGTAACATGGTTAATGTTCACAACATTTGACAGTACAATTTTTTATGGTGTCTATATTTACACTGAGGCGACAAAAGTTATGGTATACCTCCTAACATCGTGTCCGACCTCCTTTTGCCCGGCAAAGTGCAGCAACTCGACGTGGCATGGACTCAACAAGTCATTGGAAGTCCCCGGCAGAAATATTGAGCCATGCTGCCTCTATAGACATCCATAATTGCGAAAGTGTTGCCGGTGCAGGAGTTTGTGCACAAAATGACTTCTCTATTATGTCCCATAAATGTTCTTTGGGATTTATGTCTGGCGATCTTGGTGGCCAAATCATTCGCTGGAATTGTCCAGATTGTTCTTCAAAACCAATCGCGAACAGTTGACGCCCGGTGACATGGCGCATTGACATCCATAACAATTCCATCGTTATTTGGGTANAAAACCAATCGCGAACAGTTGACGCCCGGTGACATGGCGCATTGACATCCATAACAATTCCATCGTTATTTGGGTACATGAAGTCCATGAATGGCTGCAAGTGGTCTCCAAGTAGCTGAACATAACCCTTTCCAGTCAATGATCGGTTCAGTTGGACCAGAGGACCCAGTCCATTCCATGTAAAAACAGCCCACACCATTATGGAGCCACCACAACTTGCACAGTTCCTTGTTGAAAACGTGGGTCCATGGATTTGTGGGGTCTGCGCCACACTCGAACCCTACCATCAGCTCTTACCAACTGAAACCGGGACTCATCTGACCAAGCCACAGTTTTCCAGTCGTGCAGGGTCCAACCGATATAGTCACGAGCCCAGGAGAGGCGCTGCAGGCGACGTTGTGCTGTTAGTAAAGGCACTCGAGTCGGTCTTCTGCTGGCATAGCCCAGTACAGCCAAAGTTCGCAGCACTGTCCTAACGGACACGTCCGTCGTACGTCCGACATTGATTCCTGCGGTTATTTCACGCAGTGTTGCTTGTCTGTTAACACTGACCATTCTGCGCACATGTCGTTGGTCTCGGTCATTAAGTGCAGGCAGTCGGCCACTGCGTTGTCCATGGTGGGAGGTTATGCCTGAAATTAGGTATTCTCGGCACACTCTTGACACTGTGGATCTCGGAATGTTAAATTCCCTAACCATTTCCGAAATGGAATGTCCCGTGCATCTAGCTCCAACTACCATTCCGCGTTCAAAGTCTGTTAATCCCCGTCTTGTGGCCATAATCACTTCAGAAACAGTTTCACATGAATCGCTTGACCACAAATGAAAGCTCAACCAATGTACTGCCCATTTATACATTTTGTACGCGATACTACTGCCATATGTATATTTGCATATTGCTATCCCATGACTTTTGTCACCTCAGTGTATAATGGTTCATTTGGTGTTAATACACAATATAGTACATTACATAAATTTTGCAGTGGCTGTTTAGCTGTGTAGATGGGGGAGAACTGTAAGACGTCAAGATACTTCATTGTAAAGACAGCCTTAACTAGAATAAATATTAACACAAACAAGCATACTGTACAACAAAAACTCGTGTGGCTTATTTAATTACATAACTTTTACGGCGACAAATAAGAATGTGTCTATTGGCTAACATTATCAATGATCTTGTGTGGCAGTTTGTTTTTACTTTTTTTATGTTTTTGGGCTTTGGAAAATATTTGTTTTACTAAACCATCAAAGCACGTTACATAAAAGTATTTCAAACATCGAAAGGAAAGTTACAAAGTTTTGATGTATAAACTGATGTATTAAAATAATTACTAGGTATAAACGTCGTCCATGGCTAGAAACAAATTTGTACGTCCAAAACTCGTCTTCACACATGTAACCAACCTGTGGATCTGGAATTGCTATTTTGCCATTTCATTGGAACTGAACTTCATCGACTAACAAAAACTACACACGTTTGAAATATATTTACACCTGAAGTAAAAAACACATGTATGACAACTTTGTCACTTAACTAAGTAGTTGAAAGTACCTGTACAAACTTTATTTGACAACCGTAATTATTTGTGCCATGAGGAAAAAAAATAAACACAAGAAATTAAGTAATTATTTATGTGGTCAATTTTGCCAACTTCAAAGTCTTAACTGTCCCGCCATCACATCTGAATACCAATTTCTAAGTATTTCAACTTCTAAATCAGGTTTTGTTTATGGATCATGAATTCATACACCGTTATTTATTATATATGAAAAATTGGATAAAATTGACCTTGCTGCAAGATATGAGGTACTTAACAAATGCTGAGAAAAAAATCAAGTTCAGAAAAAAAAGAAATGGCATGCTCAGCCTACAGTTTTTTCTTCATGGAAAAAACGTGCTTAGAGGCTAGGGTCTATGCTTATCAGGCTTCAAAAATAAAATTTTTTTAATACGCAACAATGAAATTAGTTTTTACCATTGATATGTAAGATGTAAATATTTAAATATGACATGCTTACTTTACCAATAGTGTATCAGCATAACTCTGTTTAATTACATTTTACATATAAAGTATTTTGTACTAGTCATTGCCAATGCAGCACTGTCCTCACCGTTTTTATTTCATATTTGTTATGAAACAATTTTTATAATTTAGAGATTATATCCATTTGATTAAAATTAGAGTACTTTAATGTTAACAGTATTAATATTAAGTGTTTGTTTTGTATGATTTGTTTAAAACACAGGCAGAGGGGTGATTTTTCAAAGACTTGTTCCAAAAAGTGTGAAGTAACTGTAACTGGAGTATAGCTGCCTAAATAAGCAGCAGCTGTAAGCATTTGCAGAAAAGTGAAAAATTATTGGTGAATCACCATGACCAAGCTACTGGAAGAAAAGAAAAAAAAACTGTGTTGACAAAACGTTTGAATGGGCTGGAGGAAAAACAAACCATGATAGACATGCTTTCCATGGTCCCAAATATAGGGTAACACAAGTAAATTTCCATTGCAACTAGCACAAGCTTCCTTGAGTTGTCTTCTATAAGAGAATCATTCCCATGTCGTCATGTCTCTAGTCTTCTCTCCCCCACGGCTCTCAAGACCTCGCTGTTAAGAACTGCCCAAGTCTCTTCACTCACTCACAAAAAAAGAGGTCAGTGTGGCAACTTTCTGCATGAAACCACCAAACGACATCCTCAACGACAGTGGTAGTTCAGCTGCTTTTTCTCTGATGCCACCTCGGACACACACTGCCATGTTAGTTAATGATGCAGATGTTATGTCATGTTATCACACCCTGTGTGCTGTATGGCTGTAATCTCTGCCCTTTTACTAACTTTATCTTCTATTGAGGCACAGTTTTTCTAGCATGTGAACAGCATTGAAAGCGAACTGCCTTACTCCTTTCATTTTTATTAATTTTCCTAATTCTTTAAAAATTTTCTAAAATATGTAGTTTGTGGATTGTATGTTCTGTTCCTTGCACTCACATAATTTCAAATGTAAAATACAATGAGAAAAACTTAAGTGTTTTGTGAAAATCTATTTCTTGGCAGGAAATTCTGTAGTTGTAATTTTTTTGTTTCTCCCAGAAGCAGAAAGGTAGGGGTTAAAAAAATTAAACAATAAATGAGGCAGAAAAGAGCAGAAAGAGAGCAGGAATCATCCCAGGTTTAACATGTCTGCCTGTGTTTCAAACAAACAGATGTTAAACCTGCAGGAGGAATTTCTTACGCTTCCCAGTTGAGTTGCTGTTTGAGACAGTGGATTATGTAGGCCACCCTAACTCCTAAAGCCAGTAGTCGGTTGCAACTGAATAAGAACAAGAAGTCGCTGATAAATAATGAACCTACTTTCCTATACATGGGTGCAAATAAATTTTAGTGAAGTTCTTGAAAGCTTAAATGGTATTTAGGCTTTGGCGTCTCATTGACAGCAATATCATTAGAGATGAAACCGATAAATGTGAAACCGTATCAAGACAATTAAAATACAAGAGTGATTTACCTGGGATTTGAATTCAGAAAAACTCTTCAAATTAAGCTTGCGTGCAATCAACTGCATCATGGAGGTAGGATTCGGACCATCAACTTTGAATGTAATCAGTCTAATGTTTTGAATTATAGGGTTCACTATCTTGAAATATTTAGGCGACCTTCCTTTTGAAAATAAGTGTCTGAGCCACTAAAAACACATAAGTTTTCATGGCCTACCATAATGCTACATGTGTGAAAATTTGGTGGAAATCAGTTAATTGGTCTCCGAGATATGGCATTAAAATACTATTTTCTTAAACGATGGTCTTAAAAAATTGCCTAAAAAGTGACTTTGTACACGTTTCTAACAAATACTGTCAGCATAAAAAATTTGATTGCATTTGTTAAATTGATAAATAGATATGCCAAATATATCAAAATATTTATATAGCTGCCATTTTAAAATTCATTGTCTGACCCCATTCAAATCATGTAACTTTACATAGCCTTCTATAGGTGTGCAAAATTTTGGTGGAAATTATTTGAATTGTTCCGGATATATGACAAAATGTTTAATTTACTCACCTGACACTATTTTGCAAAAAAATCCAGCAAAAAAGGATCTCTGTATGCATAAATGATTCTTTTAATGAATACTGTTACCCTACAAAATTTGGTTGAATTTTTTTAAAAATGTTTTACAGATATTACATGTTAATCTAAATTATTTGTATGAACCCCATTAAAACATGCCTGCTGCACATAACAATGTTAATTTACATAGCCTACTGTAGCAATACTTGCGTGAGATTTTGGTATAAATAGGTTGATTTGCCCTCGAGATATGGCATAAAACTTTAATTGCTCATGTGACAATTTTCTTAAATAGAGGACAAATTACATATTAGCNTTTAATTGCTCATGTGACAATTTTCTTAAATAGAGGACAAATTACATATTAGCATATCACATATTAGCACATTTGATGATTATCATAGATACAATATACAAAGTAAAATTTAAACTCTCTTGCATAGTTTTGTTAATATAGCACACCAAGCTAAAATGTTTGAATAGGCACAATTCGGCAAATAAGAGACTTACACTNGCATAGTTTTGTTAATATAGCACACCAAGCTAAAATGTTTGAATAGGCACAATTCGGCAAATAAGAGACTTACACTTATAACATATAAATTAATATGGCCTACCATAGTACAACTTCTTTCGCAAAATTTTAAAGAAATTCAATGATTGTTTTATTAGATGACATAAAAACTGTATTAATTCAAGTGGGGCTATCTTTATAAAATGGTGGAGAAATGAGGCTTTTCATAGACAATTTTGATAGATAAATAGATACTGTCAGCATTCAAAGTTCAGTTGAAATTTTTTTTGTATTTTTATAGATGAAAAATTTTATATGGTCGCCATTTTGAAAATATGTGTCTGAACCTTTCAAAGTTTATCACTTTACATGGTCTTCCATAGTGCTACTTGTTTGCAAAAGTTGGTAGAAATTGGTTGTTTTTTTTCGGAGATATTGCATAATTATAAATTGTTCATGTGATACAATTTTACAAAATGGAGGAAAAAAGAGATTTTGTGTGGACGTATTTGATGGTTGTAATATATACAGCCAGCATACAAAGTTTNACAAAATGGAGGAAAAAAGAGATTTTGTGTGGACGTATTTGATGGTTGTAATATATACAGCCAGCATACAAAGTTTCATTGGGATTAATTACATTGTTTCGATGATAAAACATACTAAACTAAAATAGCTATATGGCTGCCATTTTGAAAAAAGATATTTAGTATGAATTGGTCAATTGTTTCTCCAGATATGACTTAAAAAACTTTATTTATTCGTGTTGCACTATCTTATAAAATTGAGGACAAATGAGCCTCCGTGTAGACACATTTGATGTTTGTTATATGTACTCCGAGCATACAAAGTTAAGTTGGAAATGATTACATGGTTTTGAAGATATATAGTATACTATGATAAAATAGTTAGATGGCAGACACTTTGAAAATATGTCTCTGACATACTTTAAACACATTTGTACATATCAACTGCCGCAGTACTACTTTTTTGCCAAATTTTGTAACATATGATGCTTATTATAGATACTGTCAGCATACAAAGTTTGGTTGAAATTGCTAAAACAGTATGGTAGTTATACCAAATAAACCTAAAATATTAGTTTGGCCACCATTTGGAAAATATGTGTCATCATTTTTATTACATACATTTACATGGCCTACAATAGTATTACTTACGTGCCAAAATGGGCAAAAATTGGTGGAGTAGTTTTTGAGATATAATGTAAAAGCTTAATTGTTTAAGTGGTGTTATCTTACAAAATGGTGAACCAACAACAATATACACCTCTGAATTCAATTTCTACACCTTGCGCTATCAACATACAAAATTTGGTTTAAATCGGTTGAATGGTTTCCAAGATACGATATATCATCCAAAACTTTAAATGGCCGCCATTTAGAAAGTAAGTTCTGGTGTTGTCGGAAAATATAAGTGTCAGGTGTCCTTATTTAGTACTATATGTGCATTGAGCTTGGTGAAATTCTGTTGACATGTTCAAAAATTGAAAAGTGACACACACACATGCATGTGCGCATGCATGCACACACACACAGACACACACACACAGAGAGAGACACATATACATGCAAACATACACACAGACAGGAAAGTGATCTCATTAGCCTTTTTTCCCTTTGGAAAGTAGACTAAAAAGTGGGGTGCATGGAATAGGTGTGAAGGCTTTTACACCATTACTGATTGAGTACTGTTGGGTCATTACCTAAAATATGCTGATTCTGATTCCAGCTTCAGTTCTCAAATTTGGGAATAGGTAGATTCTTCAATTTTAATTCCGATTCCTTGTGCTTTAACACTTAGTTTATGGAACACATTATTTTTTTCTCATCTACAAAAATGTCTTTTATTGACCTGCAGTCTCAGTCGAAGTTGTGGAACTTGACTTCTTTTCATATGTCTTCTTTTCGAATTCACGCATTTGTTGACTGAAATGTTCTGGCATGCTCGTGTAAATCCTAGTGAAATCATAGATTTTTGTATCATCGTCACATACAATTTGTAGGAAACAGAAATATGTTAGCTTCCTTGCACTCAGCAACACACGTGCTTAATAGTTTGGAAATATGTTACAGGAAATGGGAAGTCTTGTTACAAACATTATGGTAACCTTGGGGTATAAAAACTTCTGAAATCATGAATAAACATTGAACTTGTAAATGTTACATGAATAAGAGTATATTTGTATGTCAGAACTCTGTATGTATAAAATATATAAAGGTACAATAAATTCGTGTTTAGCTACAAACAATGTCCATTTTCTGTATTCCGTTGTCTTCACTGGTGCAAGTTTTTAATACTAAAAATAAAACTCTGAAATGAATACAAAATATGTATTTTATATAACCAAATAATATTTCTCCACCATCCGTGTAAGGCACAAAAACTTTTTTTTGTAATAATAACCACACCACCACCGGAATATTTTTTTAGCTTACTCTGCTGGTATTCATGTTTTTGAACAGAGTAGCTATCTAGCAGCAGAAATATTTATGGTATAAAATGCCTTTGCTGATATGACTGACTCCTGTAAATTAAAATGTAATGCTTACTAAAATGCAGGATTTATAGCTGGCACTGGATATTTTTCCTATAAATTGGGTAACTTACTTGCAAAAATGTAATTCAGTTCCATTGTGTAAAATCAAGAAATGCCTTAAGTTTATCACATATTTGTATCAAGGCAGGGTATGATGTGTATGTACACAAATTTCTGAAGGAAAATGTGGCCCTGGAAAAACAATAGTGTGAAGGATTATGAAAAACAAGAAAATGCTGGGGTAGATAAATATAATAAAATAAAATTTATCTTGAATGAACTAACAAAAAGCTTGTAAAAAATTTTGATAGTAAACTAATAAAAATTAGTGCAAAAATAATGGTTATCATACTATCACAGCCGACTAAAAAGTGATTCCTCAACTTCCTTCATTAAAGTGAAGAAAAAAACATAATACAAACATTCATGTATGTAATAATACTTTAACATAATTTGTAAGCCCAGGATGCAGTTCTAAGATATTTCTAAGATATTTTCTGACATTTCCCAAAAATATGCAATTCTCTAAAATTACCGAGCTGCATATGCATCTGCCAATTAAACATGTATTTTTTATGCTCTTATGAATACTGACGTAACTATTCTGTATATCCTTCTTAGTTTCATTTTTTTCTTTTTTAAACAATACAGCACTTTATCAAATGTGATCTTAATAATTTTGAAACATTCAACAAATGAGCACACAAAATACCCTACGTAAACCATTCGTTTGCGCAATTCAACTACAGCCTCAAGCATTCCCATTTCGTAGCCAAATATATTTGCGAACAAATACAACATTCACGTTTTACTGGAACGTTCAATGTAATTGCCATCTTGTTGTAACCTCTATAACTGCCGTTTTCGTCGAAGTGGTGCTGGGCTCTGGAGGCATCGAAAACACGAATAGCATACAAACTGCATAGCAGACACTGCAATGTTGGAATTATTGCAGCGTAAACGTGAATTAACAGTGCTGGTAGCATGTAAACTGTGGAAGTATTGATCGCCAGGAGCATGACATCATGTATGTAGAACTGTTTGGTAGTAACCATGGTAAATATGGCATGCGGTTTGGCAGCAATTTTGAGCAAGAAAGTGTTGTTTTACATTAATATGTCCATAAACGGTTTAGACGTTTCTCTCTCTCTTTCTCCCCCCCCCCTCCATGATGGCCATTTACAGATAAATCTTTCTCATTTGCAAGTGCAGTGGTAGGTCAAGAAATGCATGCAGTGCTTACATTAAAAAAAAGGAAGAATCAACTAACTTAAATTCCAAAATCACCTGATTGTGAATCCTTCCATTCCAGTAGAATCGATGGAACTGATCGATACGGAATTGGAATCAATCCAACACTAATTGTGAGTTAAGTACACAACATAATGTTAGCTGTGATAGCATTGCATTGCATTGTTGGTAGTGCCAAACTCCAGCAATACTGTGATGACACATGGCTCAGGATCTTGTCTACTAAGATTCATCATTTTGTAATGATTAAATTGTTACTCTGCTGGAGATCGGCATCCTGTTGACTCTGCTGGCATGCGGGCACATTGGACTGTTGTTCATGTTACAGCTTAGTTAGATGGTTTGTAAACATGCTCACAGTTAACTAGGCTGGTGCAGGTCTCCTGCTGGAGTGGAGTTCTGGGTGGACAGAAGGAGTTGAGCTGCCAGGCGAGGTCTGTTGAGTAGTGGCTTGAGCAGCATATGTTGGACTACTGACATCCTTGCAGGAATATGTTGAGTTTAAATTAACCCATCTGCGTGAATAAACGGGAAAAACCAACTTTAAAAAAAAAACATTTAAATTACCATTTTAATAAATTAAACGTAATTCATATTAACTTAAAATCACCAGAATGAGTTGTGCATTGATTTACAGTATTCCTATTCATTTACTAAATAATTTAATTATTACAGGATTTTTTATTTTATTTCATACTTTAATTTACACTTCAGTGTTATTGTCTGTTCGTAGTTTCTTCACACTTTTTAATCAAACCTCTGAAAAATCAAAACGTGTCTGATGTGTTTGGTTGTTTCCTAAATGTTGCATGTTACAAGCGTTTTATACATGTCTTAACATAAAAGTACCATAATTTATATTGAACATTTACTTATATTTATAATTAATAATATTTCACTTATATTTAATATGAATAAAAACAGGGAAAAAATGGGTGTGTTGGTAATGTATAGTAGTGATGGCATGATAGCCGATATCCGGTATCGGGTATCGGTATTATCTGTACATTTACCATTATCAGAGATCAGCACTAAAATATCGGCACATCAGTAATGGCCATTCTAACCTCAAGTATTTTCTCTCCTCTGCTGCACACTTAATTTTCTNCCATTCTAACCTCAAGTATTTTCTCTCCTCTGCTGCACACTTAATTTTCTCAACTCTTAACATCAGGCTGCAGCAATACAACTAAAAAGAACAAAATAATTTGAAATAACAATATGCAATAAATAAAAAATTTAAATAAAAAAATTAATATTTTTTTTTTTACGATAAAAACATATTCATTATTTTTCACTTCACGGATTACATTTTTATTTCTGGTAAAGCAGTCTTATGTTTGACGTACGTTTCTCAAAGTAAACAAAATGATTGTGGCTTGTTAGCTTAGTTTTCNGTGAGATATAAATTTGTATAATGTTAAACTATTTTTTTTGATGCTTTGATGTACCGAGCATTAAGTAAATCTCACTTTAACAGTAAGTCTATTTAGCTTATTGCAAACAAAACTTTTCCAGGCAGCAGTTTTCTCTCAAACACTTTAGTGACAAATGTCTGCTTACAGTATGATAAATGAAAATATTGGTTTACAGGTATCGGATCGGTAAAATCCTAAATATCAGAACCTTCATCGGTATCGGGTTTTTTCAGTATTGGGCCATCACTAATGTATAGTACAGTCCATTCACTGTTTATCCACACTTTTTGAAATGAACCTTTGAGAAATCACCCCAGGTTTATTATGTCTGGCTGTCTTTTAAACAAATCCTATACAAGAAACTTTTAATAACATTATTAACATTAAATTATTATAATTTTGATAAAACAAAAATTTTGCTTGTATATTGTCTCTAAATTATAATATTTTCTTTGTAATAAATGTTAAATAAAAATGGTGAGAACCGTAATGTGTTGGCAAGAACTAATAAAAAATAGTTTACACGCAAAATGTTATTAAATTGAGTTCTGATACACTATTTGTAAAGAAAATATCTCGTACTTAAGTATTTACATTTTCATGTAGCACAGATAGACTCATATTTTATTGTTGTGTACTGAAANATAGACTCATATTTTATTGTTGTGTACTGAAAATATTTATCTTTTGGTTTTCCTATCAGCGAAAAATAAGGTGCGTAGTCCCTAGTATCTTTGCATGTTTTTTTTTTCCAGTGAAGGAAAAAAAACATTGTTAATTTTTGTGNAAATATTTATCTTTTGGTTTTCCTATCAGCGAAAAATAAGGTGCGTAGTCCCTAGTATCTTTGCATGTTTTTTTTTTTCCAGTGAAGGAAAAAAAACATTGTTAATTTTTGTTTTGTTCTTTTTCCCCACTTAGCTTTGTTCTCCACATTTGTTAAATTTCTCTTCGCTCGCAGGAGGCGAATGATAGTTTGTTTCGATTTTGTAAGATTTTACACTTCTATAAGAAATAACTGTGTCTGAATTTGTGATCCACAATTAAAACATGGAATGTTATGAGACTTAATAAATTTGTATTTAGATGCGATTGCAGGGTGGTTATGACTTCAACTTTAAAATTGGAAAAATTTATGACATTATTAAATGGCTTGATTGTGCTCTATGTAGTGTTTATTTTTATCTTTTCAGTGAAAAGTGTGTACAGTTATCAAATAAATTTTTTACATTTACTTTTAACATAGGTACCTGTTTAAGTAACAAGTTGTGATAAACATGTTTTTACTTCAGATCTAAATATATTTCAAAGTGTGTCATTTTGATTGGACAGATGAAAAAAAGTTCTAATAAAATGGTTGTTCAGGTTGCGTTACATGTGAGAAGGCAAGTTTTGGACTTATAAAGTTAGTTTCTAACCGTGAATGACATTTATCCCTTGTAATTATTAAAATACCACGTCTGTTTATAAATCACAACTTCATAACTTTCCTGCAGGTGTTTGAAACACATTTTGTTAATATGCTGAGACGTTTCAGTAAACTGAATATTTACTAGAGCCAAAATAAATATCTAAGGTGTTAAAACACAGTCATGACGAAGGGGGTGGGGGGAGGGACCAAAGCATGCTGAAAGCACTACGGAAATATGAGTCACACTATTAGCATGCGCGCATGAGTGCTGCAACATTGTTGACATTGTGAATCACCATCTTGTTCTGTTGTAGCTAAAGTTACATAATAAAATACACAGCATGAACTACATGCTTGAGTTTACTCTTTGTATGCTAGTTGGTTTCAATATTAACTCTGGTTAAGGCTGTCCTAAGCCACCTCTATATAGTTCCCCCTCACCTAACGACTTAAAACATTTACTGCAAACTTTGCATAATGTGCTGATCCGCGAATAACACCAATCAAACCATTATCAACACAATGACGCGTGATGTTAGGGGGCTGACGACGATGTCACAGTCGGGTAAGGTTTTGGTGTGTCGGTCAGAGACACGGGCAATTTAACTGGCCGATCTTATTGGCTGTTGACCAGACCCTGGCTGGTATATAAGATAGGGCACATGGCTTGACGGCATGGCATAAACTCAGTCGTGGGCTTAGCTGTCTGGCGTACTGGTTGGCACACTGCTATGGGTTTACTCGTACTGAATGTGGCCTGGGATAGCTCCTTGTTCTGCTGCTGGTGCGGCTGCTGTCTGCTGGAGCTGGTGCCCAGTCCTTGGACGTAGGTGCCACTGTGGCTGGCAATGCTGAAGGGTGCCCATTGAGGGCTAATGGTCCGGCTTCTCTGGAACCAAGTACTCTCAATCCCTAGCGGCACATGGCGTCCTTGACAGAAGTCAGTGACGACCGGGTGTGGTCGGCCGTTTGATTTGATTGGGGGCTGTAATAAGGAGAGGGAGGGAGCAGGGAGCTTCTCTAACTGGTGGGCGACTTGAGCTCGTTCCCATGGGGTTATGCTGCAAAGTGCAGTTGGGACTGGGTTACAGCTCCCGTTGAATTCGGAGGCAGTAGCTGCCTTCCTAGCTTGCCATTTTGCACCACTCCTTTGGGTGTAAGGCATACAGGTAGGTACTAAAGTCAACCTCATGAAAGGAGAGCAGGTGGTGATGATCTCTGGCTAGGTATATAACCAAGCAGAGGTCGAGCCAACCAGAGTCGTACCCAAGTACTCCAACTGGCGACAGTTGAGCGTGGTGCTTAGATTGGTGGGTTTACCCTGGATGTCCGACGACGACGTTGGGTGAAGGTCCAAAAGTGGGCAGACCTCCAGAACCATTCTGGTGGCCGTCTAATGGGTGTGTTCGTGACGTATGTGCGCCCGGTTAAGGGAGCCCACAGTCCTACTCTATGTTTGGCAATGGGTTGTAAAAGATGTGGTCTTCCACTTTCCCCTGTTGGACAGACCTCTACAGGTATAAACACAGTCACCCTAGAATTAGTACTTGGAGGTTTGTTAGAAAACGTATTTATTTCATGAGGAAGAAACACAGTGGCCCGTACTATTTCCTAACTAACCACAGGAACTGAACTGAACTAAACTACATTAATCAGGTGAAGGGAACCTGGGTCTAGACTGAACAAGAGCAGATGCAGCTAGGTAGCTATGATACTAACTGTCCCTAACTATCTCAATGCTGTTGTCCAGAAGGAACTTCGGGTGGCACTACCAGAAGGTTAGTGCTTGTTGAGGGGGGTTGAAGACGTTGGGGCCAGCAGAGAGCTCCAGCACACGAGGTGGTGGAGTGAGCTGCTGGAGATGAACTACCTTTTCTCGGCGGTGCATGGACATACATTCACTTGCCCGCGGGCTCGTCTGAGACGCGGGTATGGCAGGGGAGAACTCCTCCTCCCGTGGGCGGAGTATTGCTCACTTCCATAATCCCTTTATCCATGGTGTAACTATGCGTCTCTTTAATGCGGGGTTGCCTCTGCTGCACGAGCTTAGGCGCTTAACTAGGCTGCTTGGTTAGCCTCTCTCACACGTGAGGGGGTTGGCGTGACGTCTGACATAAGGGCGAAACGATCTTGGCTGTCATGATCGTGAGTGCCCCCGCATCTGGGGGCATAATGGTAGGTTCCCGTAGCAAGTTGTTTCGGGGTTCAAACCCCACCTGGGGTAATGTGATGATATGTAAAGATGAGGTGAAGTTTGTGTATATCTATGTCAAATAAGCATCACGCGTCAACAGACTCCATTAAAAGTCATTTAAACAGCCTGAATACTGCCAGAAATTTATTATATTGACGCGTGACCCTTAGTTGCACTATTTTTTTTTCTTCTGTCAACTCCGTTTCATCACGTGCACGTATCGTACCCCAGACAAGATACGAACCCCAACTGGCCGCCACCCAGGCCAGCATTCCGCCTCCTTAGACACAGCAGACTCCTGGAGAGTGGAATGCACTTCAACAAAGATAGTATAACAAATTGCCCCCGCCGAACAAATTCCCGTGAGTAGGGAGACTAGTCGACAACTCAAGTGAGTTTCCCCTCAGCCCCATTTCCAGTCATCCCTGAGAGATTACAGCCAGTGCCGCACTGCCCACGAAAGGAGGAGCTACTCTGCCGGAGTCGCCCCACAGCCGAAGGGACCCAAGACACCCCTGGTCAGATGTATAAAAGGCCATGCATTGCCGCAGAACGTCAGTTGATCCAGCAGCTTGCCTTAGCACCAGTCATGCTGAGGTTCTCTGCTTTACCTGCTCTCTTCCTCCTAGAAATTGCTGAAGTGATCACCAGTGACCAACGTCGGACTTATTCAACTACGCACTGCAGCCCCGAAGAGTTGTCGTTTCCCCCCCCTGACACTTGCCGTCAACTCTCAAGATCCCATCCCCCCTTAAAGACCCTCCAGGACAACCCAACTTCAGTTAGGGTCCAAGTTCTAAATGTTACCTAATTCGTTACTCAAGCTCTTCAAGCCAACAGGCCCCTTAACCTGTCTTTAGTTTCATTTCCCTCCCGTAAATTAATCAGTATATTGACTCAAAGCAGGATAGTACGGCTCACCTTGTTATATTCTGGATGGAATAAAACACGTCTACAGTCTAACCGCCGTCTGTTCCTTCCTGGTAAGTGTCACCCTGCAAAGAAGCAGCAGGGAACCATATTTTGTGAAAGAAAAGATATCTGACTCTAGAGTAGGACTGTGGCCTGTCCCCTAACAAGGACTTGTACATCACCCAAAACACAACAGATTTAATGGCCATCCATACTGTGGATTAGGTACACAAAGTTACCTAGTGCACACACATGGTAGAGCCCCAACCACTAGCAAGACACACGACCAAGAAGCTAGACCACCCTTGTCAGTTAACCCACCCCATCCACCTCATATAGATCCATCGGGAGTGCCAGGCCTAACAAGGAGGTATCTATCGCTTCTGGTTTTTAAGCTTAGCTAGGGGTATCGTTGCATGCCACCCCAGTGCGGCCGTGAAGTGGTAGCAACTTTTCCTTGTAAATGCAGTTCACCCATAGAAGGGGAATTGGAGCAACAGAAGGGCAGCTGCTGTCCTCGCTGAGAAACAGTCACTGAATAGTGAACCTTCTTCAGCCTTCAACTGCTTAACCCCCCGGGAACTAACCCAAGCCGCCCGTTAACTGTTGAGGCCTCACCTGAGAGTCCTCCTCCTTAATTTGTTTGGCCCCTTGATGAAGACCCCCGGAGCTGCTCACCCTGTCGTCGAGTACCTCTGCCTGGGCCTGCTCCTGATGCTGGGCATTGATCCTGCAGACAACACTGGACCACCCCACCAGACGCAGACAGCGGACTGGATGCCTGCCGGATCCTACTAAGCCAACCAGTGAACACCGGTGCCATCAACCAGCCAAGTCAGAAGACCTAACCCAGGACCTCCACCGACGAGTGCTTCACCCACACCAGTAAGGCACATCAGAGGTAAGCCAGCGGCCCTACTGACGCCAACCAACCGCAATCCTAACCTAGCCCAGCTAGATTATGTACCTTGTAGGCGGTCACTCGCCCTACCATGTTCAAAGCAACGGTTGAGGTCAAGCACCACAACTTGTAAACCCAGGCTCTCTAAGGTCTGCACCCCAAACCTGTGTGCCTGACCTGACAAAAAACCTAGTAAACGCAGACGTGTACTAGCCTTTCAGGGTGTCATCCATCCACATTTATGTGTCACACTCTTTGAAATATGCCAACATTGTTTGGACAACTGATAGTTTTTTGAAAGTACTTAAAAATCTCATAAACTGTAATAATTTTGGTAGAGATACTCATTATTTTTTGAAGGGTGAACTTAATGAGAATATGGTTACAGTACTTACATGACTAGCTGTACGTACTCAAGTATAGCCTGTTAATGGTTAATTCAGCAATTTTGAAAGCCCTGCTTAGGATCCACTTTTCTTCTAATTTTGTATCCTTCCACCATATATATGATTAACTTTGTCATGGGCCGGTTCACATTATTGTTGCGTCATTCAGGAGAAACTGCGGAATGCTTTAGATAAGTAAATATGTTATTGTGCTCTTATGAGTATTAAACGAGAAATACCGACTTCAATAGCCATAAATTTAAACATTATATTCTCAAAACAACTTCAAAGCATGGAACTATTTTTTGTGATTCATTGCCAACGTAACTGGGATATCACATGCCAGTGTATATTGTTATAGGCGGTGATTTTTTCAATGGTTAGTTTCAAAAGTGCTTTCTTTGCAGTGGACAGTCTTTACATGTATTCAGTAGTGAAGCTTGTTGTGAATATTGGCAGGATCACGAGCGCATCCACACAGGAGCCAAGCCGTTTGTGTGCGAGTGGTGTGGGCGGGAGTTCCGGTCGCGACCCAACCTGCTACAGCACCACCTCACCCACACAGGTGACCGCCGCCATGCGTGTGGTATCTGCGGCAAGCGTTTCTCCCGAAAGTCCTTCATCACTCAGCACATGCGTGTGCACACGGGAGAGAAACCGTTTGTGTGCGACATTTGCGGGCACCGCTTCACGCAAGCTGGGGACATGCGCAGGCACCGGAAGCGGCATGCAGAGGCCCTGGAGGAGGTGGCAGTGGTGTTGCAGTTGGATCCCTCCAGTAGCCTCTAAATAATACTACGATAGGTGTGTGTGATGGAGGTGGACATGAATTTTCCTCTAGATAGAGTGAAGGAATTTCAACCTGCCTATGTTTAACATAGGATTTCATGTAAGTGTTGATTTAAAACAACAAAATTGTTTGGTACTTGTATTTGTTTTTCACAGTAGAAGAAGCCTAGCTTGCTTTAACTGTCATCGATATGTGCCTTCATTTGAAAGTTGGCTGTATGTCATTTTCTTATGTGAAGTATGTTTTTTAATTGAAGTTACTATTATCTTACTACATTGGAATGCTGTTGTTATATGAATTGGTGCTTCTGTTATTTTAGAGTCTGTTTAAGGAAATTGTGCCATTTTAAATGTTATTGGAGTCTTATAATTATATGCTTTGGCAAATTTTTCAGCTGAAATCCATGTTTACTTATGTTTTTCTGGTTAACTTTTGTACAAGTGATAATTTTTATTTAGTGATACGTTTGCAATTAACGTGTTTAGTAATACCATAGTTTCCATTTTAGTCATTGTGATTTACTGATTTTCATAAATTTTGTAAGGACAAAAATAGATTTTCTTTATCATGTTATGTGAATTGTATTTGGCAAGTAATGTACACATTACATTTATTCTAAGTTTAAATAGTCAGTGCTGCATAATTATGTAGCAGCACTTGTATGATTGAGATGATACAAAATCAAAAGTAAGTCTTCAAGGTTCTTTTATATGTGTAGTTTATGTAAGTACATTTGAAAACTGGCTGTATTATTTATTTAAGGTTACCGTTTTAAGGAATATTTTGTACAAGCGATTAATGTGAAAACAGAACTGGATTATAAACAAGCATAGTTAATAAATGCACTAAGTGTTAAATACAGGTGAGGCCCTGTTTTCAGTTTTATAAGAACAAAGAAAAGATGGTTCGAAAAAGGAAAAAGTGTTTATGAATAAAAACCTTTTATTGTGCAATGAACAAAAAAAATTTTTGTAAAAAAAATTTTTTATTCTAAAATTATATCATTTCCTAAGTAATAATCTATGAAAGCAAATGTATTATTACCACAAACTAATTTTATTTTCTCATATCAGTAAAATAATCATTATGGTAATAAAAATTTCACTGTTACTGTAAATTTAAGGCCTGCATTAAAACAATGCATAAGGGAGCGTCCATTAATTACGTGAGGCGATTTTGATGATTTTTCGACCCCCCCTCCCCCCATGGTGAGATGATGTGATATTTTTCTCGACCCCCTCCCCCCCTCTAATCACACGTGAGGTTTTTCAAAATTTGTATTTTTAGTGTAAATACGTTAATCCGTGATTGATTTATTAAAAAAAAACATAATTTGCTTAATTATTTTTATTTAAGACTAGTATTTATGATTTCTAATTACGTAGTCTAGAATCACAGTGAGAAAATCAAACAATACAATACTTAAGTAGAAATTACATGAATTTGTTAAAGAATATTTATTCTAATTCTGTCCACTGGGACTCATGTGCGGTCTCAAGAGTTACTATTGGAACCAACATGTCTATGTGGTTTTCAATAAAATCATCTGCTCCTTCAACCTCTCTCTGATTTAGCCACTCTAAACCGTTGTCGCTTGCACATAGAAGCTCAGTAGCTCGACGTGTGACAATTCTTGAGGGTCGTACTTTGCGCGCTGTTGCAGCTAGTGCACTGTGGACTGCACGCCGATGCTCTGCAGCTCTTATGATGGATGAAAAGTAAATACCGCACGTACTGCAGCATCTCTTTTCTAGATCACCACGTACACTTGGGCAATAGAGGTCGTAGGGCATGCTGATGAAGGCGTGCAAAGGTTGAATCGGTAGGCAGTGGCGAATCAAGAAGGGAGCGAACGACTTTCCGTCATGCTCTTCAGGGTCCGGGACTGTCGGACGCCCATCAACCTGATTGATAGGGTATGGAGGTGGCAGAAAACGGTCCCGAAGAATCATATGTAGAGCACTCCGGCGTGGGCTACAGCAGTCCCGATCATCACATTTCACAACCTGAAGCAATAATTAAAAGCTATTCATTATTTTTAACTCTAAATGAAATTATATTTGTTAGTGCTCACGCTCGTTAAAAAATTTCAGAAACATATAAAAAAGCACGTATGAAATCGTGGTCAAAATATAAGGTAAACTACTGTGAAAATTCATACGAAAAGAAAACAATACATTATTAAATGTGAACAAATTGCCACGTATCTGAAGTAAATATTGGCTCTTTCTAACATGCTCGGTGTACCACGCCATCACTGGAAATGATAAGGACAGGCTTAACTTCGCCGTCTCCGTTTTTCATAAAGTTGTAAAAAGGATCAGGGGTTATAACAGTGTCCAAATCTTGAGCGTGACTAGTTGCAGTTGACGAAGAGTGCTTGCCACTTCGGATTGCTATATAAGTTGGTCCACTGTATGAGACGGCTTCTGGCCGACCCATCTCATTGGGCTTCACTTCACAAAGAGCATACACGCTCGGAATCAATTTGTGCCTTGAAGCAATCACAAAGCAAAGTCGTGATCTGGCAGCGACACTTTGTATTCAACGTGCATTAGCAAGGGCNACAAAGTCGTGATCTGGCAGCGACACTTTGTATTCAACGTGCATTAGCAAGGGCGCCTGCTTGTTTGCCGCTGTGAGTCCTACGGGAGCACGGGCTTTATCATCCTGAGATAAAAAAGTCACGGAGTGAGGGCCAAGTACTGAGGCTACTGTCTCCAGAGACCTTATGGAGGTCACACAAAAGTATTGGTCTTGGTGTGCTTTGTGATGGTCAGCTTCAGGACGGCTCAGCTTCACCGGAACAGTCACTACGTGGCGCTTAGCCTCACGCGTATCTGCCCGTCTAGGCAGCAGTCGAATATAAGTAGCACTTCGGGAGACATTGAACCCCATCTCAATTAGTTTATTAGTGAGCTCTGAAAGCGTATGGACAGTGCGAACTATCTCACAGCGACACCGCTCCTCAGCAGATGCACCAAACATAGCTAAATCAACTATTGCTTTCAGTAATTCAGGCTGCTCTTTTTCTAAACGGGAACGTCCAGGGCCAGCACGAGGTGTCAACGACTTCGCTGCATCGGGATTCTTAGAACACAATTCAATTATTTTTTGCCGTTTATTTTTCCTNCACGAGGTGTCAACGACTTCGCTGCATCGGGATTCTTAGAACACAATTCAATTATTTTTTGCCGTTTATTTTTCCTATGCTTTATAGCGTACACTCTCTGTTTTTCTTTAAGCTTCAGCTTCTTTTCACAATCATCGATTCCCTGCCGCAAGTTATGTGCTTTCACGTGTTCAGTGCCATCAGCGATGAGAGACCCTTTATGCCTTTCCGTAAAATCCAGCTCCACACGCAGTTTAGCAATCATTTCCTTCATAATGTCTTGTGCCGGAGTGGGACACACAGCGGATNCACGAGGTGTCAACGACTTCGCTGCATCGGGATTCTTAGAACACAATTCAATTATTTTTTGCCGTTTATTTTTCCTGTGCTTTATAGCGTACACTCTCTGTTTTTCTTTAAGCTTCAGCTTCTTTTCACAATCATCGATTCCCTGCCGCAAGTTACGTGCTTTCACGTGTTCAGTGCCATCAGCGATGAGAGACCCTTTATGCCTTTCCGTCAAATCCAGCTCCACACGCAGTTTAGCAATCATTTCCTTCATAATGTCTTGTGCCGGAGTGGGACACACAGCGGATGGTGAGGAGTTCGACGTGATATACTCATCGTCGCTGATCACGAGAGGCTGAGTTTTGCGTTTCGAAGCACCTGTGGAGCGAAGAACANCCTTTCCGTAAAATCCAGCTCCACACGCAGTTTAGCAATCATTTCCTTCATAATGTCTTGTGCCGGAGTGGGACACACAGCGGATGGTGAGGAGTTCGACGTGATATACTCATCGTCGCTGATCACGAGAGGCTGAGTTTTGCGTTTCGAAGCACCTGTGGAGCGAAGAACAGTTTGATTTAAACAGAGAAAAATGGAAGAAAACATTGCGTATACGAAGGGAGGCGAATACTAACCCGCCGGTTAAGGATCGTCGTC
Source organism: Clitarchus hookeri (assembly GCA_002778355.1). Lineage (NCBI taxonomy): Eukaryota > Metazoa > Arthropoda > Insecta > Phasmatodea > Phasmatidae > Clitarchus > Clitarchus hookeri. The sequence continues at coordinate 396,864 of NQII01000408.1, read as the reverse complement.
AACATCTTGATCCCTTGGCTGCTGGTCTGTAGTCCCATCCTGATTCGCAGATTCAGCGTTTTGAACATTCTGAGCGCTCGTCCCAGCCTGACCTGCGCACTCCACGTTTTGAGCACTCTGAGCGCTCGCCTCAGCCGAAGCACCCTTGGAGGTTTTAGTGTTTCCCTGGAATCAAAACATCATGATGAAGACATGAGACTGACAAATTAAGAAGATAGTTTGTTTTAATAATTTTGTGTGAGGCAAATATATCGTTAAAAAAACTAATAGCGCTCTTCATTGAATGCGTGATAAATAAAACAGTGCATTTTTTTCACATCGTCTTGTGTATAAAATAGAAAAGAAGGTGTTTAGCCTACCTTAGTAAGGAATGTCAGAGTAGTCCGGGCCTTTCTCTCCGGCGCTTCTCTGAGGAGTTGTTCAATCTCCTGCTGAACGTGTAGCACTAAACCTTCCTTTTTCGGGAACCTCTATTTTGCTGCGTTCCATAACTTTGTCACTTCTTCCTGGCAGCACTTCTTCGTCTTGTAGACGTGTCTTTTAACGTATGCATTGTAATAATTATGGTATAAACTCATTTTGAATGAGTGACAGCGTTGACTGAGCCGTCGACTAACAAAACACTTACGGACGTAAATACAGCAGGTCGGGACCTGTCCGCGCGCGCTGCCACTCGGCTCGTATGCTCTAGGGATTCTCAAAAAAATATTTTGTATCAATATATCGTATTGTATGCCAAGTCGAGCGTTTGGCTTGCCGGTGGCAGCTTAACAATCGAGGTACTACTGTGCTACTATTTGGCGTTCGCATAACCGCGATAATTATCATTGTGTATTAGGATTTAGCCGTATTTTAGTGGAGAAAC
>NQII01000408.1:363028-395917 GCA_002778355.1 Clitarchus hookeri | reverse complement strand
CTTAGTTTATGGATGCCCCCTAACTTAAAACATTTTCAGTATAAAAATAATACATGATGACAAATAAAATAATTCTAAATATATTAGTGCACCTTTGAAAATAGTTGAGAGATCTTATTTTGAATTGCAATGCAATGGATGGGCAGAAAATCTTTTGTTGCTTAACTCAGAAACACATTAACTGAGAGGAGTGTAGAGGTTTGGACAGCTATTAACAGTGAAGTCTGAAAAGCTGATAAGGCTGAAAGGAGATGCGGAGCAGCGCCAGAATGCAAGGGCGGGGGAAATTGGAGATCCTGGATAAGACCAGCCGACCAGCAGCATCGTCCGGCAAGATTCCGACGTGCGAAAAACTCTGGAGCGACCTTGCTGGGAATTGAACTTTGTTCACTTTCGTGGGAGGCGACTAGTCCAACCACGACGGCCAACTTTGTGACTATTTACTCTGTGTGTGTGTGTGCGCACGTAGCGCACGTGCGTGCAATTAAGTTATAAAAAGTTGTTACAAACACATAAAAATACTGTATGTAGCCTATAACTTTGCCATCCATTTGTTTCACAAATGCAGGGAATTCCGCTCATACCAATTGTAGGCGTAAACCTTTTTCTTTTTTTAACATACTGTGTGGGCAATGAAAATTTAGTACCATACAGGCATCACTATCACACCTAAATCACCTGAAGCTATTTAAGTAAGGGTTGCCAACCATATAGGCATTTTCTCACTGCACCCCATGGTGCCCATACTCAATAGCAGAAATGGCTGTGCATGAAAATACAGAGAACAATGCTGGTCAAGTATGCGTACCAGATGAATGCCCTGGTACAGACCGTTATGTCATTACCTATGCGCGCTGCTGTGCCGTATACCACTATATGTGCTTAGGATGGGAGAATCCCACAAAAGTCACAGAGGAACTAGAGTACCGTTGCCATGACTTTCTGGACTGACATTGCAGGTGCGACAACTAAACTGCCCAGGAAAAGGGATCTATCGCATCACATGCCACAAGTGTCCACGCACATTTCACCATCTCTGTCTAGGATGGGAAGACAAGGAACGAGACATGAAAGGTCTCATTTTTAGGTGTCCGACATGCTGCATTACACCAGAATGGGTACAGCCTCGGCCAGAACCCGTGACAATTGTAATCCACCAGTCGACCCCGGAATATGCGGGGTAACCCTACGAAGACCCGCAGAAATTCCTCCAGGCCTGTGTAGCAGAGTTCAACCAAACCAGATTACTAGAATCCCTGTGGGTCCTCAAGGCCAATGCCCAGTTTCAGGGCGAAGCCAAGAAATTATGGCGATGGTACAGAGTTCGTCTCCAGCTGGGACCAATTACCTGAAAGACTTAACTGAGTACTTTTTGCCATGGCCCGACTCGCAGATAATCTGTACAGGCAGACTCAAGAAACGGAAGTTGAGGATGAAATCCTAATTCGCCGCAAAGTACTGACCTTCCAATGCATGTGTCCAGGCCGAGAGGTGCTGGATGCCATAGAACTAACTACAAGTCAACTACAGCCCGAAATACGCGCCCATCTCCGCAACCCAGAACCACAAACCATCGAAGATCTCGTCAAGAGAACACCCATCTCTTAAATTGATTTGGCCAATATCTGAATGGCACAGGCGAAAACCAGGACTGGCCCCACGTCCTTTGGGAGAGCAGTACCCACCAAAACCCCAGTACGAGGGAAACCGACAGAAAAAACTGCTACATTGTGTAGAGGTGAGCCAATATGGTTTTTGAGCCTTTTCCGATATTGCAGATACAAACTTACCGATATTGCCAATACCAATACTGCTTTGACAAGGAAAAATAACATTTTTTCATGTTTCAAATATTAAAAATTTTATTTTTTTAAACATTTAGTAAAAGAAAATTTTAATTGTCATTTTTATTGTTTGTGATATGTCAAAATATTAAGATAAATATAAATCAAGGAACCACCCACTAGTTAGTAATTAAGTATATTTTTAAGACAAAAGTAATCTAAATTGATGCAAGAAAATGTGTAAGATGTGATGCACATATGAATTATGCATATAATGTATTTGTAGTAGTCAACCTACCTTTGTTTTCCACAATACTAAATGGTAAAAGGTCTGCGCAAATGATTTTTCCAATGAGTCTATTTATTTTCACAGTGCGGGCATGTGATGGATAAGGTTTACAATTTCCATTAATTCATACACGTCATGAAATTTCAGTTTAGACTTGTTTACATTAGGGCTAGATGAACATGTAGCCACACAATCGTTATCTGAAATTTGTGAAGTACTCGCAATTATGGCATGGTTAGGCACATTTTGTCTGCCAGAAAGTTGTGTTGAGAGTTGTACAACAGGCCTAGGACACTGTTGTAATTTGAAACTTCCACTTCAAAGGGTGCGTATGCTCAAGGTGCCGTTTTAAGTTTGTGCTACTATACGACCTTGATCATGTACCGCCTCTTGAAACCAAACATTTGCAAACATTCTTGCATGTTGCTTAGGGTAAAAAAATTCCACACATCACTTTTCTTTCCAGCCATATTATTTGTTTTTTTGCTTGCGCACGTAAATAATTTCACTACATTCGTTCCCTAACCTAACACAGTTATATTATACAGCAACAGCAAACAAACCAACGGTGGCAGCAGTAATGTGCAGAATGTAACCAACATTACAAGATTACATAGTTTTTTTTATGCATCACAGTGTTCGCAGTTGGACATGAAACTACTTAGACAGAATATTTATGGAGGTAATCGTAAACATTAATTATTGTTAATATTAAATATGTGTTAGGCTGATTAAATGTTAAGTTTTGTTAATGCGACAAGCTTGCGTTCAGAGATAAAATTAAGTAAACGCAAATGGTGGCTACTATTGTTTTTTTGTATACATGTCTTGTAAACAATCATGCAAAACGTGCCTAATTTTGCTTTAGAAATAAATACAGCCAGTTAGGTACTTTAGTAAAAACCAATTTAAAAATAGTTATTACTTTAATAAAACCAAATAATGCACTAATCCACTCCAATTATGGCAAAATGAAAACAGTATAATCTTAGATTCTTAGGGCAAATTATTGTTTATAATATCGACGATTTAAACATGAATTGCAAACAATTCCAATAATTACGGTATCGGCCAGTTTCGATATATCGGTACTGGTATCGGCTCAGCCCTAACGCTGTGGTCATACTCCCAAATGCTGGCATTGCCCTGAGAAACATTTTCACCGAGATTGCCCACTACTCCAACAGAAGAGGCAAGGCAAGCAGATGAGATTCAGCAGCCAAAACAGGTCAAAAGGGGTATGCGAACCTCCCTCCATTACGGTAATTAAGGAGAACAAGGAAGTTCTCATAACACTGGACACTGCTGCAAATGCTAACATCATACAAACAAGCGCAATACCTTGAGAGCTCCAATGTCAGATATAGCCTTTTTAACGAACCCCCATTTATATGGCACAAAAGGGAGCACACTTAAACACTAAAGGGGAGGTAACCCTAACTCTGGAATTTGCTTATGAAGCCATCCCAACTAGATTTCATGTGGTCAATAAACTAGGAGAGATGGCGATCCTAGGACAACCATGGTTATCTGAGCAACAAGCCAGTAACCTAGTGAAAGTTCAAGCTTCCTAACCTGAAACAGTAAATTGAGGCAAAGTTTATACAATGGATGTAGATACAACCAAGTTCGACGGACTGCACCTAGCAGTGGCCGAACACGAATGACGGCAGACACCGCTTGGAGCGCGCTGCTAGACACACCCTGTCAGGCAGCGTGGTACCTGCCACGAGCCCAGCTATTCCCCACGCATGGGCTACTTCTCCTTCCACGTCGCCGCCATCGCAGGGACTCATGCCAACCGGGGGAGAAGAGAGAGTTCCAGTCTGCCCGTGGCAGACCAATCACCACAGAGAGCAGCTCGCGCTGCTTCTTCCTAGCACCGACTCTGCCCACCATGCCCGCCGCCGCAAGGGTGGAGAAACAACTGGCGGAGAACTTGCCATGCAGGCATTTAAGGGAGGCCGCGTCAATACTACGAGAGACAGAGGCGTTGCCCTCCCACGTTCATTCAGGGCCGACACCGTGCAAAGGAAAAGGCTCTGTGTGAGGGGAATGCCTTTGTACCCCTCACCTGCTCAAAGCAGCCAACAGACTGTGTGTGATGCTGTTCTGGTAGCGCTACACCCGCTGAGAGCCTCCGCCTCACAAGTGTGAAGTGCCCCGACCATGAGAGTGTGTGTGTGATATTAGAATAGCCTTAGCCTAGGGAAAGTGTACTGATAGCTAGTTAGACATGACATACGAAGTGCTGCAGAAACAAAATGCCATGTTTTGTGTGAAAGCAGAGTACCCTCTTGCCTACGTGTGTGTTACTTCAAAAAAATCAGCAAGCTAAAAAACACTTGGTCATGTAATGTTTTCCAGCCAACTGGGAGTGCATGGCTTGTCTGATCAGCCAATTTCTGTATTGTAGCAGTTGACCATGGTATCAGTTATGCTTCCACAATGTGTGAACCTTAGGAGGAGGTTCTAAGTACTCAGTATTGTTGTGTCTACTTTTACTTGAATTGTATTGCTTGATTTGTTTGAAGTTAACAGCTTAACTGCCATTTGAGTTATGCAGTCTAACTGCTATTTTATTGAATGAAGGCCATGAGCCAGTTAACCAGTAAGTTTAATGCACATGTAAATATGATCAGCCTATGGCAACCATTTTGTGTACCTCATTTGTACAACCACTCTTGTACTACTACTGTACCATTCATTGTACTTTGCTATATAAATTTCCTCATGCTAAGATGACTTGGCTCACTCTTAATTCGTTTCCATTACTAATGTTTAGTAATACACCTCATGCTTGAATGGCCAGACTATTCCAAACCATATTTTATTCTCGTGTTTGTACAACCATTCTCTTTAAGATACAGTAGAGCACCCCTCAACCGGAATCGTTAGGGGAAGGGCTATTCCGGTTGTGGGAAAATTCCGGTTATGGGAAATGGTGGGTGGGATGGTGTGAAAAATAACACATTTTTAGTCTGAACTCGTTTATGTGTGGCTCATAATTTTAACTTAAGAAATCAATGAGTGTAAATTATTAGTTTTATCCTTAAAGTTACAAAACTATTTAAAAAACACTACGTGCAGTTTATGAAATGTGAGTCATAAAACTCCCGGCACTGCGATAATTACCTTCATTCACAACTTGCTAGCTGGGGTTCTTATCTCTTTGCGCACGTCTGCGTGAGTAAGTGAGGTCTAGAGATAATCTAGGGCTGCAGCGGTGACATTATGTTACTGTTTGTGTTGACGTGTAACTGATAAAACTTCCCGAAGTATAGTCAATTCCGTGGACCGCCTTTCCCTTACTGCATAGCTCGCCGGTACATTTACAAGAGTGAGGCTGACGTATTATAGACAAAGTTCACAAAGTACCATATTTCAGCGTGTATAGTCCGTACATTTTTACAAAAATGGGATGCGGCTTATTTACGAGATATTGGCATAAGAAAATGTTTCCCCCTAAACCATGTTCAGAAATTTGTCAACAAAACTTTAACTTAGTTTCTAAGGAAGAAAAAAAAACAACAAATTAATAGCTCATCACTTGTGTTTGAACGCGTATGGGCCACACCATACTTTAGCCTGCCTGTCCTCGAAAGTTCTGGTTTAATCATCTCCAGCCGCCGTCCAGCTTGCTCACTTCCTTTCTCTTTTTTTCTTTCTCCCTCTCGCTTGGCGTCCTTTGTTTTCACCTCGTCCACAACCTCAGCCACTCAGCACCAAGCAAGCTTGCTCACGCCCTTTCTTTTCTTTCTGTCTCCTTCCCCCTTTTTTTTGTTTGTCACGCTGTCTCTCTTGCCCTCTCTGGTTGAATTAGACAACTGTATGTGTGATGCCGCATGTACACTTGCACCATACCATTGCCTGTCCGGCAACAGCTGGCCGAGCTGGCAGGCTACGCACGGTGCACATGTTCCTCAATTCAAATGCAGTGTTGAGGCATTTTGACATAAATACAAAAGTTTTATTTACGTGAAATATTGCAATGTTGCCACTTTTCAACAGACCAGGTGGTGCGGCAACGACAACACTCNAAAAGTTTTATTTACGTGAAATATTGCAATGTTGCCACTTTTCAACAGACCAGGTGGTGCGGCAACGACAACACTCGACTGCAAATTAATTAGTTTGACGTCATAGTTTGCTGTTGCCGCACTAGTACGACGAGGCCCGGCAATATTTAGGGGAATACAAAAATTCAGTGCGGCCTATACTTGAANACTGTTGCCGCACTAGTACGACGAGGCCCGGCAATATTTAGGGGAATACAAAAATTCAGTGCGGCCTATACTTGAAATATTAATTATCCCTAATTTTCCATTAAAAACTCCTGGCGCTGTCTGTATACGTCAAAATACGGTGCATTTACACTAACACGTTAGAACACTAAATTCTGAAAGTCATACCACTAAAACCAATGACATGTGTCGCACATTGCCATTAGTCACTGTCACTTGTGTCATTAGCAACGTAGCTGTAGCTGTACCACTTGGGCCGGCTGTCTCTTCATCATGCAGCTTGTTTACTAGCTGTACAGTATGGGGTGAGCAACGAAAAAGCTCTCGCGAGCGCGGGAAAGTTATGGCACAACTTTGTGACTTGAATTTTTTCTGAAAATTAGTTCCGGATATGGGGAGTTCTGTTCGAGGGAATTCCAGTTAAGGGGTTCTCTACTGTATTCACTTGTCTTAAACTACAACTCTCAGTAGCATTTTTTGCTAATCAAATAATTCTTACTCTCATTGTGTACTATTACTTTGCCTAAATCTCTTATGTTGAAAATCATTGTTTCACCTTGTTAGATTACTTCACATACAAAATGATACTGTTACTTGAATTCATGTTGCACCTTTTGATATTGTTCTTAAACACTGTTTACCTTTGTGTAACTTAACTTATTCACTTTGTCAATTTGCTAACTGTCAACCTAATGCCTATCAACCTGTGTGTAATCTTTTACAACTAGTGTCTTATCGTTTGTATTTAGTAAACCCTGTGTAACATTTGTACTTAATAGTTTTTCTCTTTTACCTGAGCCAATACTGTGAAGCAAGACCAAAGTTTACATAGACACCTACCTCAAGATAAAACATTTGAATGGCTCCAACCTAACCGTTTTTTTNGAAGCAAGACCAAAGTTTACATAGACACCTACCTCAAGATAAAACATTTGAATGGCTCCAACCTAACCGTTTTTTTTGTTGTACTTTGGTAGTGTACCATCCTGTAGCAGCTTCAATTTTGATGTAAGTAGGGGTTGCCAACCAANTTTTTTTTGTTGTACTTTGGTAGTGTACCATCCTGTAGCAGCTTCAATTTTGATGTAAGTAGGGGTTGCCAACCAAACAAGCATTTTCTCACTGCAAACGTTTGTCACTAATTTGTCATTTGCATCAGTTAACTTCTTTTGCCTACCTGGACTGTGAGAGAACTTTGTTAGTTCCACAGTGAACTTGGCTATTCCCTTAAGGCTAGGATTCAATGTATTTAAATCTTGTATTTTACTTTTTCACTAGCTTTGCAACAGCCTATGAAAATTGATTTTACAACCACTCATCCCATTTAAAGCTTTAACCTAATCAACTGGGATATAATTGTAAGTAACCAAACCTTCAGCCTAATCTGTACCATAGTCCCATACCCGAGGGTAGGGATTAGGATCCTTCAGATCTGCCCCCGTTAAGCATACGCTGTNATCTGTACCATAGTCCCATACCCGAGGGTAGGGATTAGGATCCTTCAGATCTGCCCCCGTTAAGCATACGCTGTTTGGGTAGGAGACCATTTTTACTCCTACACCTTTCACCTTTTCTCTCATACCGGTCACACAGATTAAGCATGAGGTGGACTCCTGGCTTTGTGTATGAGAGAGAGAGAGAGAGAGAGAGAGAGAGAGAGAGAGAGAGCCACTGTTCCAGACTTCTTCAAGAGAGTCCAGACGCCTTCAAGAGAATGTTCTACGTTCCTGCCTGTGACTAAAACTTTTTGTTGGTCTGGACAGGAGGGTGTTGATGCGCCATGGGCGTAGTCACTTACCTGATCTAGCCTTGCCACAGCTGTGGCCCCCTCCTAAGAAGAGTCTTTATGCCACACATGCAGTGAAGCCCAGAGTTGACTTGCCTAGCTGATGCCTCCTTTTGCGCTACAACCCACTTTGCACCACGCCGCCGCTCTCTTACCCCTCTAGCCTTCGGGCGCGTGAGGGCAAGTAGCTGCCAGCTTCGGCTACCTTTGTCCATCTCTGCCGGCTCACTGCCACACTCTTTCTCTGCGCCTCTCTTCGATCTCTCTCTGCCCCTACCTCTGCACCCCTGCTCTGGTCCTGTGTGCGTGAATAAATGGAGTTCGCAGTCCTCAGTTCGAGGTTGACTCGTGCAGTTTTGTTGCAGAATGTCGCACTGTCTGGCCGCGTCCAGATTACTTCAACCACTAGCTGACTCGCCCAGCTCTCTTGCAGAATGTTACTCTGCCCGGACGGGCTTCAACGCTGATAACCTGTAGCGCGACGAATCGCTGCTCGACAGTGTATTCTTGCCACAAGTCTTGCTTGTTACCACCCAGTTTCTGTGTCTATGGATTACATCACCAGCTGCCTTGCAGTTCATGATGTCTGCCGCGCTTCACATAGCTACGCTAGCCTCGCTATTCGCAGTAACGAGTCCGATTTACAGCACACCTGGGGTTACCCTCGCCCCCCAGCTTGGCCGCCTCTACTGTGACTAGGGACCACTCCTTGGTGGTTGACATCCTAGGTCGGCCCTTCAGGCCCCAGTCAGGGTACAGGTTGGGTTATGTGTGTTTTTGCTCTAACAGTAAACAGGCATAAACCAAGTTGGTCAAGTTATCACACTCATATGCTTTCTTTCTGCACCTTGTCCCTCCTATTTCCCATTTTGACCCATTATCCACTTACAATCTTGCAGGAGCAGGTACGTGCCGACCCCTCGAATCCTATCATCTGCCTCTTGGAACTCCCACCTCTTATAAGTGGAGGTTCTCTAGACTGTTGCAGCCTTCTGTGAGTGCTTTGGTCTGACTGCGACTTCCCGCCCAGCCAACTCACTCGTAGGAGGGCCAGCAAGCGACCCTGACAGGGAGACCCGGTTTTACGTGATATGCTGATCTGGTGACTTGCCGCCTTACTGTGTAGCACGGAAGCGGACACCCTACCTTACTGTTGATACCTACATATAATAGTTTGAGTCTGTCGGCGACTTCCCACCTGCCAAGTCTTGCCTGAAGGCCAACAGCTAGGTCTACCCGAATTACCCACTTACTGACTCCTGTTTCCTTCAGGTCGGCCCATCTCCACGGAACACCCACTGTCTCCCATTCTTCTACACTACTTTCTATGCCTCGCCACAGAGCTGGGCGAGATAAGGCGGCCAAGCAGGGGCTAGCTCTGGTTGCCGGCCTTATAGGGGAAGATTACGGTGTGACCAAGGTGTACACCTGGAAACGAGAGGAAGCTGCCCATCACAGAGGGACTCCAGTCAGCGCATCAAGTGGAAACTGCAGGCTCCAGTTTGACCACCTATGAGACACCCCATGAGCATCTCTGCACTGCTGTCTACACCCTTTGCTACATTTTTAACACTTTGGAATCAATTCTCATGGTAAAGTTCACTTTTTCATGGACAAATTCAATGATTGCGCTGTCATGGATTCAGTCTTCATCACACCAGTGAAAGACATTCGTGGCAAATAGGGTTGGAGAAATCCAAATGAATACTTCGTCTGAATTGTGGCATCATGTGCCTTCTGAAGAAAACCAAGCAGATTGTGCATCCAGAGGTCTGATGCCATCCCAACTTGTGCACCATCCACTTTGGTGGACATGACCCAAATGGTTACAATATAATGAAGAGGCTTGACCTAAGCGCAAGAAGTCTTTCATCACACTGGATAATGACTTAAGTGTAGAGCAGCGCATTACTGTGTGTCTCAGTGTCACAAAGATCCCTGTTGATTACTCGCTGCTTCATTGGTTTTCCTCATTGAACAAAATTAAACGTATGACAAATTATATTCTGCGCTTGTTTGACTTGAACTCTCAGGATAAAAGAAGGTTCAGTGGCACTTTGTAGGTACAGTAGCAACAGCCGGCGCTTAGTTTTGGGTTAAGAAGACGCAAGCTAGTGAGCTGAGTGCAGAACTATCCGCCATGGAGAAGGGTGAATGCCCAGTTTCCCTGCAAAGATTAAACCCCTTCTTTGACACAGAAGGAATTCTTAGTGTGGGCGGTAGGCTTCAGACTTCCTCACTGCTTTTTGATCAAAAACACCTGATACTCCTACCGAAAGGATGTCGTCTTACTGAATTTATTAGTGAGCAGCTTCACAAGGATCGATTGCATCCTGGACCCCAGCATCTGTTGTCTGTGCTCTAGCAAGAATTTTGGATTGTGAATGTGACGTGAACCGCTCNCGTGAACCGCACATTCACGAGTCCTTTTGCCCACTGACTGCCGCAGTGTGCCCACACCAGACGCACCACACCGACAGGCTTGTGGGCACGAGTGCATTAGTGTTTAGTATTTATTCAGTATTGATGTATACCATAATTATCGTGTGTCAAAACAGTCATCACATACATAGCCAGCCAGGGACATGTGACATTTTCAAGTTGGCAATGCAGTGGCTGCTACGAGTCAATACTTATATTTAATATTAATATAATGGTGTTTTATTATGTAAGTACAAGGGTAATTGTGTTTTATTATGTAAATTGTGTTTAATTATGTTTATATAAGGTATATCATGTTTACGTCTCATTAGCATTTTAAGTCGCATTTGTTTCATCTCTCCACTGCCAGGTGTCGGAAGTGCTTAGGTGGCGCGAGCCGATGCATTACGCAGTCTAGTAGGCAACATCACTTCGGCGCGAGCGGACGTGGTAAGTCTCTCGTTTCACAAGAACCTCGGTACCAGCCTCTCAGGCTGCAACCTCACTCATCAATCGCATCATCATATCATTCACGAAGCAACTAGTATTTTTGTGTTACATCTCACCGAGGAGAGAGCAGCATCACGCGCCTTAAGTAATTATAGTCCAGCAGTGTGTTTATATGACCACGCGGTCACCATGTGTTTGATCAAAGTGTTCAATAAAATAATTATATACATATAAAACTTGAGTGCGTTATTAATTCAGGCGTGCGGAGCGGCCATACAGCTCGCAATTTCATAATATCTGACGGTGTGTTACCAGAGAACCCCTGGGCCGTCGGCCGAACGACCCAAAAATCTCATCAGCTCACCACGGAGCTGTGGCGCCGGGCAAATCCATAATCATTACATTCCAACTCTGGTAACCGACCGCGTCAAATGGTTGTTAAGTGGTAAGGCAACACATGCATTGCTGTATAATATGCTGCCATCATAGACCGAAACTTGCAGTACCCAGCATGGGAGTGCTTCCTGCAGTGTATTACACCAGCCAAGCCGTTTCTCAAGACGATTGTTGATTTCGCTGGCCCATTTTCAATATTAATGGTCCGAGGCAGAAAGCCTAGAACTTTTTGTGCCTACATCTGTTTGTCTGCTTTGCGACAAACGCACTTCAACTGGAGTTGGTCTCATATCCACCAAAGCTTTTCTCGCAGCCTTTCGATGCTTTGTGGCTTGTCATAGTTGTTGCACAGACCTGTTTAGTGACTGTGGGACAAATTTTGTGGGTGCCAGCCAGCAGTTGAAGGAGCTTTTTAGTTTCGTCCAGGACACCTCCAATGGTAACACACTCACCAAGGCTCTGTGTGACCAGAAGATCACATGGCATTTTAACCCCCCTGTTGCACCTCATTTCAGAGGACTGTGAGATGCAGGCATGAAGGTGACAAAATACCACTTGCACAATTAGGTTGGTAACCAGTTATTGACCTACAAAAAGTTTTATACCNAGGCATGAAGGTGACAAAATACCACTTGCACAATTAGGTTGGTAACCAGTTATTGACCTACAAAAAGTTTTATACCATTTTGACCAAGATAGAAGTTGTTCTGAATTCCAAAAGTCTTTTTTGCTCTGTTGACGAACCCCAGTGATTTGACAGCATTAACTCCCAATAATTTTCTAACCTTTGGATCACCACAGAGCCTCCCAGAACANAGGCATGAAGGTGACAAAATACCACTTGCACAATTAGGTTGGTAACCAGTTATTGACCTACAAAAAGTTTTATACCGTTTTGACCAAGATAGAAGTTGTTCTGAATTCCAAAAGTCTTTTTTGCTCTGTTGATGAACCCCAGTGATTTGACAGCATTAACTCCCAATAATTTTCTAACCTTTGGATCACCACAGAGCCTCCCAGAACANTGAACCCCAGTGATTTGACAGCATTAACTCCCAATAATTTTCTAACCTTTGGATCACCACAGAGCCTCCCAGAACATGACACATAACGTCAATTCCAGCGAATTGACTGTCAATATGGACTACGCTGCAGCACAGGTACCAATCTTTTTGAGCTTGAAGGATTTTCTGCCTCAGCTACAGGTGCAGTGCAAATGGACTAAAGAATCCCGCAATGTAGAATACAGCGACCTGGTGCTTGTACAAGACCCCAATCTACCGCCACTTTGTTGGAAGCTGGCTCGCATCATAAAGACATTTCCCGCCCCAGATGGCATGGTGCGTGTTGCACAGGAGTTGCACTTAAGGAGGCATCACCCGGCCAGTGGCAAAGTTGTGTCCGCTTCCCGTGAACTGAGTTTAAAATTTGTAACTTCAAAGTGGGCGGGATGTGTAGTGATCCCCAAAGGACCGGATATATATGCTTAGTAACATGGAACTTCATCTTTGTTTAGTGCGTTATTGTGTTGTTAACCTGCATTACTTTGCTGATATATATTGGAACATTGGCACTTTAATAGTAAATTTTTTTTCTCCAGTCAGTGGACAATTGGAAGATGGCAACACGGTACAGGATCTGGTGTGAACGTTCATGTTTTTTGAAAGTTGTGAAAATTTTAGCGTAATTACGACGGAACAGTTGGGGTGTCTGTCAAACAGCAGGCTGTGGGAAATAAATGTGTGGTGTGTGTCAAGCCAATCCTAGTCAGTGATTATGTAGATGAAAGACCCAGACACCCACCCAAGTTCTGAGAATGTGGTATATCAGTTTTGTATATTATTTCAAGACAAGAACAATAAAAAGTGTTCCCTTCAGATTAATTATAAAAAAGGTGTCAATGTATTTACAAGATCATGTGTAATCTTTTTGTGTTAAATATTAATTATCTGATGGGCATAAATTTTATATCTTTCCAGTTCATAAACAAATATTTTTATACCAACCCAAATGTGTAGCAAAGTACCCATGTACAAATAATCAATTAGCCTACATCTTGTTTTTTTTTTTAAAGAATACGGTTTTTAAAAGTACATATTTTGCAAATAACATTAATACTGTTTGTTGCAAAACCCGTGTGTATATAAAAACAATCCACCATTTTTGTTTCAACCCTATTATGCGACTTCCACAACAATACAAAATGTAAACAATCTTATTCATGGGTGCTTTTTCTGTGTTCACAAATAAGTATTTTTTTGACTATAGACTAACAGAAACACACANACAATCTTATTCATGGGTGCTTTTTCTGTGTTCACAAATAAGTATTTTTTTGACTATAGACTAACAGAAACACACACATATATATATATACACACATACATATATATGCGTGCGTACACATATACNAACAATCTTATTCATGGGTGCTTTTTCTGTGTTCACAAATAAGTATTTTTTTGACTATAGACTAACAGAAACACACATATATATATATATATACACACATACATATATATGCGTGCGTACACATATACATATATATATATATAACACACATCTATGATGACCACCCACAATTACTCCATACCGGGGCTACAAATGAAAGTGTTTCATTCAAAAATTGTATAATTGGAAGAGGGAAATAATACTGCTGGGGAGTCAGTCTTATAGCATTATTTAATAGTGAGATACTAGTACTAACATTATTTTTTTAAATAGCACCATGGAGTTAGTCGTATAAATTCCAATGAAGCTCGTCAGGACATTTTGAAAAATGTATTACAATGTACTAGTCTAATGAACGGATAATTAAAAACCACCACATACATAGGGACTCGTGGAGGTCATGAAAACCTGCTATGTGATTCCTTGCAGCACGATTGCGCTGCATGATGCAGTACAGTACAGTATGATGTTGATTTTCTGCATTTGATGTAGAGGTGATGTAAACAGTGGAGGTACCCAGAGTTGCATATCCTATTCCACGAAAGTTGCGCTTAGAGGAACCAAAAGAACACACGTGATGTGACGACTACTCATGTCGTCTCTCTGCAGTTGAATACAGTACACCACAAGGCGAGAGTTGTCGTAACGGAAATGTACTCAAACAATAAGAAGGTAGAAATACTGCTTATCTATAGAGAAAATAAGTTTGCAGATGAATGTGTCCGTGCTATTTTACAGTACAGTGTAGTAAATTCAAGTGAGTTGTATTCAGATACACACACACACAGAGTTCTGTTATTATCATTATGAATAGCTTGGCTGGCTCACTCGTTTATTCTGTTGAAGGCTGGCGTATGCAATGACGTGAGGACGGGGTTGGAGAATGGTGGGGCCGTCGTCGCTGCACTGTTACTTGTGCAAAGTTCTGGCAGGAAACTTTCACCAGAGACGTCTTGTTGATTTATTACCGGCTGCTCTGCTGTTGTGGGTCATAGCCAAGTCACCCCGGTTGCTAGGTCGTCCTCCCGATCCTCTACGTCTCTGATGAAGGGGTATTAATTGCGGTTCGTTAGGCTACTAGCCGTGGACAGTCGCAGTCGATCCAGTACTTGCGCGGGTGCCCATTGTGAGGTGGAGAGTTATGCTGGTAAGAAGTTAGCTAAATGCGGAGCTGTAAGGCAACCACATGTCAATTAAATACTAATAAAAGTACATATTACACTGAAAACTCTTAAACCCTGAGAATGGCTGGTTGATGGGTCCAACTCTAATAATATCTTTTTAAGAGACAAGGCCTGCAATCATAGTGCTTGACCTGGGCTGGAAGTCCTTTATTGACGTTCTGAAAATACAAACCAGTTGACAATGCTCGTGTCGTTAAGTTGACCCGGCACTCTAAGGCTGTCAGGGCTAACACGGGAAAATGAGCTAATGCTCTGGATTTACATGACAAAGCTACTCTCCTGGGGCTTTAGGTCTGCAGAAGGTGGAGAGGCGCCCCTCCTGGGTGATGAAGTTACATTAAATAATAATGTTCTGGTTGAAGAAAGTGAAAACTATTGTTCTCGACTGTAGGCAATGCGAAGTTTATGAAGTGCCTGAGTCCGCGAACTGCGCTGCCTGCTCTGATGAATGCCCGCTTCAGACTTGTTCCCATCTTCCAGCATCTTCACGGCAAGTGGCCAAAAAGACGCTGGAAGTTTGAAACAATTGAGCGTAAAAGAAAATGCAAAATAGTGTTAGGCCCTTAATTGTTTACATTGCATGAATGGGAAAATTTTCTTAGCTAATTGAAGACTGAACATTGTCCCTAACGAAAACTAAAATGTTCTACAAACTACCCAAGCTGCTGTATTATTGATGACAACGCACTTTCGCATTGTTAAGTTTACTTGCATGCAGTGATGGAAACATATCTATCCGAGTCTGTAAACCTGTTGACTGCAGCAAAATAAACATAAACACTTTCATACTCACTAAACCTACAGAAAAACAGAAATTGAATTGCCCCCATTCAGGTGATGCCTGTGGGGCTGAACCTAGGTTGGCATGGGTGAAGCCTGTGCCCAAGTAGGAAGTCGTTGGCACTTCTTTTTGATTTAATTTGAAATTAAATTTAAAAACAGTTCACTTGTGGTTTACACTTTGGGTAAACTGGGAATGATGAGGCTCTGCTTTTGGGGGTCACTAACACACTCAAATACTTTGTGTTGCACAATGACGTGAATTATTCATATGCATCTTGATCAGGGGTGCTCTGAAGCCTGGTGTCACCACATGTGCTATACTCTGATGGCGCAGCACTGAGTGTGAGCGCACATGCCAATCGGTTGGGATCCGTACCATGAGACTGTCTTGGTGTGGCCCACGTGGTCTGATCAAAGTGCCACTATCAACTGACTCGTGCGTTGCTGAGCAAAGTGGGTGCTTTCCTAAACACCGTCAAGATACTGTTGCTGACAGTCTTACCGATGTTCTTGTCGGCATGGTGCTCGGCCGGGGCTGCTGTTGTACTGGGGTGCAGCAAACTGTTGTGAGATCCGTAAATTTTGACTCGTGCTCATGTGAAATGACCCCCTATGCCTCATTGGATCGTTCATGCACCATGCCATCATCCGCTGGGTAGCTACACCATCAGATGCAGCATGCTGGAACCGATGGCCGGGCCCTGCGTGGGCGCTGTTGATGGGCGTGCCGGTGCCTGGTATTGCTGTTGGACGTACATTCCCGACAGACTACACACCAGGCCTGTGTGACTTGAAGAGGCCGCTTGGAGTGGCGTGGAGGCGTGTCACTCTCATTCCCACCCTCATAATCGCTGGTGCTGCTACTGGTATGGGGGCGCCAGTTTGCCCGGCGGCGTCACAGGAGTCCCTACTGAGGTGTTCCCCTTTGAACGTCTGACTGACTGCCCGTAGAGTAGCTGCCGTGCTGCACTCGGTGGTTTCCGCTGTCGACTTGACGGCCGCGCGGAGATCAGCCTGTCTGGGCGTGCTGCGCCCAGATGTCTCCTCATCCGTACGTGGTTCGGCAGGGTCCACTGGAGTGGACGCCTCAACGTCATGCGTCACGACGTGTGCAGGTGTTGTAGCTTCTGTTGGTGTTATTTCGGCCCTTGTGGCATGTGATGCTGGGTCTTGTCCTTCACTTACTATCCCTGAGGGCATCGTGGGGCAGAACAAGTCTTGCATTGTGTGGCCGTCTGACGATTGCGCTGCTTGTGTTGGCGGTTTGTCATGTGGTAGTTGTTCGGCGTCTGCGGACTCTGTTTGAGTTTCCTGATGCACAGCTAACTTGAGATCATCTCTGTGGACGCGGATAGTTCGTCGGTGGTTGATGCGGACCAGATATTTAGTGGTCCCTAAAGCCTTTGTGTCTGCATGTGCACCACTCCACTTGGCGCCAAGGTCAGCACACAGTTTTTGCGCACCGAGGACAACAGGTGCTTCCTGATGAAGACCTTCTGCCCTGGTCATAGTAGCTTCGGTGGTCGCTTAATGAGGGGTACCCACTTGTTGATAGAGGTAGCCTGGTGTACATGTGCTGCTTCTAGCTCCTGTGTTCTCTGCCATTGCCTGGTGGTGGTGCTCTCTGGTTCACTGGCTCCCTCTGCTGCTGGACAGTTGTATTCACCTAGGAGTGTCAACACACGCTCCTACAATATTGCGGCAGGTCACATGCCTGTTTGCCTCGTTGGTACAGCGGCAGAGTGTGAAGAGTTCAATGGGGAGCTGGTTGGCCCAGGATGGTTGGTCTTTCCCCACATGGAGGCACAGCTGGACCTTGAGGTCTCTGTTTCTGCGCTCCGTGGGGTTGGCATGAGGATGATAGATCGCTGTCGTGCTTTGCGTCACTTCCTACTTTGTGCAAAGATCGCGCTACCTCCTTAAACGAATTGCGTCCCATTGCCCGTCTGTAATGTTCGGAGATATTTGCACCGTTGGAAAAACTCATTCTCGATGACATGGTGCGCACGCTGGGCACTGCGTACACCTACATCCACCTGGAGAAAAGGTCGGTGACGACTACCACTAACCTTTTCCCCATGGATGTCTTGGGGTAGGGGCCCATGAGGTCGAAGGCTATTGTATCAACTGCCCCCGAAGTGTTCTGGGTTGTTGTTGCTGGCCGTTGGTGCGTGGAGCCTTAAAGTGGTTGCACAGTAAACACACTCGAACGTAATCGCGTGCGCCGCGTGAGAGGCCAGGCCAATAGAAGTAATGTAACAAGTTCCGTGTGGTTTGCTTGGCACCTGGGTGTCCTGCAAATGTCGCTGTGCATGTAGTGGAGTACATTGTGCGTTGTGCAATGGCACATAGATTTTCCAGACGGTGTTTTCTCAACGTGTCCTGGTCTCAATTCGGTTGTCGATTACGTGCCTGTGGTCTGGTCTGCTGGTTGCAGAATGTGACTTTGGCCTGCACATCCGATTAATTTGTTTGCGACCTTACTACACCGTCACAGAGCTTGACGTATGGTGCAACAAGGTTAGCTCAGGTTGGTGTGTTTGTGTCACTGGTATGTTCAGTAGGGTAGGGGTAGCATCCCTTCCCATTCTTCCTCATAAAATGCAGTGTTTTCTGCACTTGGTGACCTGGACAGCAGGTCGGCCAGCTGACTCTGTACCTGGGACATGCTCGATGTTGAAATCGTACTCTTGCAGTAGCATTGACCAGCGGGTTAGTTTGCTCTGCGCTTCACGCATACCGTGTAACCAGACCAGATAGTAGTTGTTGGTCCGTAGCATTAAGTGCTGGTACTCCAAATATGGACTGTACCGATTGAGCGCCCTTACTACTGCAAGGCACACTCTCTCTCGAAATCATATCGTTTTTCTGTTGAGCCAAACATGGCGCTGCTCGAGTCGATGATAAGCCGTTCACCGTTGTCGCCGAGTTGGAATGTGATTGTGCCTAGGCCTTGTTCGCCGGTGTCAGTTTGGACATAGAGACACTTAAACGCTGAGAATGGCTGGTTGATGGGTCCAACTCCAATAATGCCTAAGACCTGCAATAAAAATGCTTGATCTGGATTTGAAGCCATTTATTGATGTACTGACAATACAAACCAGTTGACAATGCTGACGTCGTTAAGCGGACCCGACGCACTAAGCCCACTGTGGCCAACGCAGGATAATGAGCATGTGTTGTCCGGATTTACGTGACGAAGCCACACTCCTGTGGCTTTAGGTCTGCAGGAGGTGGAGAGGCACCCCTCCTGGGTGATGAAGTTACTTTAAATAATAATGTTCTGGTTGAAGAAAGTGAAAACTATTGTTCTTGACAGTAGTCAATGCAAAGTTGATTAAGTGCCCGAGTCGCGAACCGCGCTGCCTGCACTGATGAATGCCCGCTTCAGACTTGTTCCCAACTGCCAGTGTCTTCATGGCAAGTGGCCGAAAAGACACTGAAAGTTGGAAATAAGTGAGCGTAAAAGAAAATGCAAAATAGTGTTAGGCCCTTAATTATTTACGTTGCACGAGTGGGGAAATTTCCTTAGCTAATCGGAGACTGAACATTGTCCCTAACGAAAACTTACATGTTCTACAAACTACCGAAGCTGCGGAATTATTGATGACAATGCACTGTCGTGTTAAGTTTACTTGCATGCAGGGCTGGAAACATCTATATCCGAGTATGTAGACCTGTTGACTGCAGTAAATAAACATATACACTTTCACACTCACTATACCCACAGGAAAACACATGAACCTAGGTTTAGCCCCCCTGTGGGGCTAAACCTAGGCTGGCACGAGCTGCACCCATACCCCAAGTAGGAAGGCGTTGGCATTTCACTGTGACAAAATTTCAAATTACATTTAAAAACACAGTTCACTTGTAGTGTACACTTTGTGTAAACTGGAAATGACTAGGCTCTGCTTTTGGGGGTCACTTAACACATTCAAACATTGTGTGTTTCACAATTGCGTTGGTTCTTCGTACGCTTCCTGATCAGGGGTGCTACGAAGTCTGATGTCACCTTCATGCGTGCTACGTTCTAATTGCGCAGCATTGAGTGTTAGCACACATGCCAGTCGGTTGGGATCCTAACCACGAGACTGTCCTGGTGTCGCCCACGTGGTCAGCTGACTCGCGCGGTGCTGGACAAAGTGGGTGCTTTCCCAAACACTGTCGAGATACTGTTGCTGAAGTCCTCACCCTATGGTTTTGTCGTCGGCACGGTGCTTGGCCGGAACTGCTGTTGTACTGTGGTACAGCGAACGGTCGCGAAGACCCGTGATTTTGGGCTTACGTCAGCTAGTTAGGCACAGCAACTCTAGAGAGGGTGATACCCTGACAAGACCCCACCATCCAGATGGATGTTTTCCCATCTTGTTGTGAAGCTTTCTAAAACTGGCGATTCGAACCCCCAGCAACACAATCGTCGTAGAAATCGCACAGATAAAGCTGCTAAGGTTGCTGTTCTCGTTTCTGTAGCAGTTAATCCATACGTCAGCATGTGCCAACCTGAAGTCGAAACTGGCATTCCGNGAGGGTGATACCCTGACAAGACCCCACCATCCAGATGGATGTTTTCCCATCTTGTTGTGAAGCTTTCTAAAACTGGCAATTCGAACCCCCAGCAACACAATCGTCGTAGAAATCGCACAGATAAAGCTGCTAAGGTTGCTGTTCTCGTTTCTGTAGCAGTTAATCCATACGTCAGCATGTGCCAACCTGAAGTCGAAACTGGCATTCCGAAAATGAGTGCACATCACATTCTTAAGCGTCATACATTCCAGCCCTACCATATACACGTATACCAAGAATTGCATGGGAATGATTTTGATAATCGCATACGTTTCCATCGATGGGCACAGCATCAAATTATCGCCAACCCAAACTTTTTTCAGATTTTTTTTTTCTTGATGAATTGTCGTTCTCCAACTCAGGCCAAGTGAATACGAGGAACAAGCATTATGGGGCTGTTGAGAACCCACGATGACTTCGACAGGTGAACCATCAGCGTCAATGGAGAGTTAACGTCTGGTGTAAGATGGTTGGCAAAATGGTTATAGGACCTTATTTCTCGAATGGTAACCAAAATGTCAGGGAGTATGCCACCTTCATACAAACAATTCTTCTTGGTCTTCTATAAGACATAGCTCCAAGGAACAGAATGATAATGTGTTACCAGCATATAATGCCATGCATGCACGTCGTTTTCTGGATCGAAAATATCCTGGTAAGTGGATTGGTCGTGGAAGACCGGTTCAGTGGCCACTTGATGTCTATGGCTTGTTAAGATGTCACTATTAGACAAGAGTTAATTTAGTGTCGAACAGAAACACTGGCTTGTAAACTCTCTGAGGAGGAGTTTGTATGATAAGGCATTTGGTTTGGATTACACTTTGGTGTAAGGTCAGGTGGGTAAGCCGCGTGCAAGGTACAAAGCCTAGGGCGATGTTGACTGTCTTATGCTGGGTCAACTTTAACATTGGTACATATTTACCTTGTATAGGTCTCACCTGGGGTAGATTCTTGGCCGGACACTTGATGGCTCTGGTGCCCTGTCTTGGGGCGGCTGGCGGGCTGGTCGTCCTGGTGCTGTGGCTCAGGAACGCTGGGCTGGGTTGCTCTGGAGATCTGGTAGTCGGCGACGGTTGCTGGAAGAATGGGCTGGCAATGCCCAAGGGAACAAATAGGCCCCAGTGTATGCTGACCACGATTGGATGCGATTCTCCTGCTATCTTCTTTGGGGACTGAAATAGGTCACTAAGGAGGACTAAGAGGTGAGGCATCAATAGTTTTTGGGCGGCTTGAGCTTGTTCCCATGCGGAGGGGCTGCTGAAGAGAGAAGGCAAAGGATTGCATAATAACTGGTTAGGTTTGGAGGCAGTAACTGCCTTCTTAATTCTCCACCTTGCGCCACTTCTATAAGTGAAGGGCATGCGCGAAGTAATAAGAGTCCTCCGCACGAAGGAGCAGGCGACGAGTTCCAAGGCTAAAGTGTAACCAGAAGAGATTAGGCCACTCAGAATCAGTCCTGGCACTCCAACCAGCGAAGTACAATGCGATGGGTGGAGTGGGTTATCTGATCTGGTTGTTTAGCCGCTTCGTCGAGTGTATTCCTTGTGGCTGTGGCTCTACATTACAATGTTCTAAGTACTGGAGTACTTGGTTTAAGGTACGGATGGCCTTCGAATGGGTTATGTTATTTTACGTGTGTACCCTGTTAAGGGTAGCCCGCAGTGCTACTCTAGTTCCCGCATTCATGGTCAAACTGCGGTCTTCTGCTTCTCCTTGGTGGGTTGACATCTACAGGGTTTGAGGTTAAGAACAATCACCATAAAATAAGCACATAGAGGTTAAGTTAAGAAACATGTTTATTCCTCAGAGGAATGTACAGGATGACCCTTACTATCACTTAGCTTTCCAATTGCTGCTGTAACTGGCAGAAGTAACTACGTTAACCAGCTGAAGGGGACCTGGGGCAAAATTAACAAGAGCAGACGAGCTAAGTAGCTATTGGAACAACTGAACCCTAACTGTTTATGCTGTTTGTCCTGAAGGGTTTCGGGGTCACTAGCAGAGTGGTATGTGAGGTTAAAGGGTGAGAAAACTTCTTCGAGGGTCGCTGGTAGCTGGTTTCGAAGACAGACTCTTGATTCCTTGTGAGGAGGATGATAGGCAGAGAGCTCCAGCACTAGAAGTGGTGGAGCAAAGCTGCTGAGAATCAACTGGCGTTCTTGGGGTGCGCACAGCCATAAATAGGAAGCCCGGTGTCGCCCCTTCGGTTTTTGGGTAGCTTCTTGGGCAGCTTGTTGGGCGAGCTCCTCCCTTGGCAGCATTAACCGCATTCTGCTGGGGAAGGCTGGAAGATAGGTATTTATTCTTGTATGCGGGTTGCATCCACCGCTTGCTTAGTGGCAGGCTTGGCTTACGTTGCCAGGTTCACTTAAGCTTCTGTCGGCCATGGAGGGTGGTTAAACCATATGGTGTCTGTCATAGTGTAGTGGGTGGGTCGACTGCCGTTTCCTTGGGTTGTCTGTGGCTAGGGAGTGTGTCGGTCGGCTCTGGAGGCAAGCAGTCTTTGGTTCAAACCCCATACACTGTTCGGGAGATGTGACATCGCATGCAGATGGGGCGAAGTTGAAAACAACACTAGGCAAACTACACATCACATGTCAATCCCCTCCCTCCTCCCCCAGCGACATATACTCATTTGGTAGACTGGTGGCATGGCAGTGATGCTACACTGTTACTCAAAGTGTCTGACGTTTCTTTCTGTATTGTTTCCTCTTCTGTGCTCGCTCTGCTCGGCGTAGTTAAGGGTTGTTTTCCTGTTTTCGTGGTATTTAGTGTGTGCGCGCGCGCATNTATATGGCATGCGGCGAGGTCCATCAGGTGGCCTGTCTAATGGCTTCTGCCCCCCCTGCCCCCTTCAGCATAGAGGAAACGAGCGGAACTGTCACGCGGAATGTACGGAAAAAGGGGGGGGGGTGACTCGCTCCGTTCTTGTTTACAGTAAACGTAATACTTGCACAAGTCAGCTGAGGGCTGTGTTTTATTTACATTGGACTAGTTTTTCCCACCTGAAATGAGCTATTTTACTGTCTATTCGTTTTCTTAAGCACTGAAAAAAAATTGCGGTGGTGTGTATAAAAATTCCCAAACTCATGATGGGCGTGTAAACTTCTTTTTCTTACCTGCTGTGGTGCTGAAGGCGTATTTACAAACCGGCCCTGCTTTGGCCTCTTCGCCATGTCGCACGGCCGGTTGTTTACGTGTGAGATCGGTTCTATACTGGGCCAGTGATGGGCCTTCCATCACTTACCCCTAATGAACTTATATTATACCTATCTAATGTACATGTCACATACAAAAAAAAAACATCACTCAAGATTATACAGGATTACACATTATTTACACTGTCTGGTTGGGGCTGCTTCGCAGCTCATTGGCAGTCTATTACCTTGTAACTCTGCTGTCTCTCAGCGTGGTTCTTTTACCCTATCCAATTTTACTGAAACTTCAGCTATTACACTCGCTGTAGGTTGCCCGTCTCTCGTTTCAGTTTCACTCGTTAGGGCGGCAGCCTTGACATCTGCTCAAGGCCACTTGCTGGGGGTAAGGCCAAGTGAATCGTTTAGTGGGTCTCCAGGGTGACTTCTTGTATCGCCCTGCTTGCCCTCGGAGGACATTCTGGCAGGTGCAAGCGGGCATCTCTCTCGTTCGTTCAGTCTTGGGTTGACCGCTGGACACATCCCACGGATCCTCGATAGTGGTCATCTTGGGTCCACCAGGCACCAATGTAGAGCTGGTTGTCTCGTACACCTGGGTGGACGAAATTAGGGCGGCTGTCGGTGCCAGGGGCTCATCTACTTCTTCTGTCTTGTCGGCTCTGCGGGGCTCACTCTTCTTGGGTTCCGGTCGTGTAGTAGTCCTCTCGAGACCATCCGGTATCGAGGCTGTGCAGGGTACCTCATCGACAGGGGTGGTCACGGATGGGTTAGCCGTCAGAAGCAGGAGATCTTCTGCTCCCCTTGCCTCCTCGGCTCGGCTGGGCTCATCCTTCTCCTTAATAGGGCTGTATGGCGTAATCCATTGGCTCCGTGTATAATGGATTCTGCTAGGATAGTTGTGACCCTGTCAGGGTCGCTCTGCTACATCTGGCGGCCAGTCTTCTCTCCACACACTCTCAGCTGATCGAGTGCACATGTGGCAATCAAAATTTGCCTTGCATTCGGTGTCATATTATTTTCAGAGGGTTTGAAAGTTTAAGTCGGCTTGCATTTGCTGTCGGGTTACAATCAATTATATACTGTATTTTCAGGTGTTATATTCTTTATTCAAACGAGTTGAGGTGGAATGTTTTTTAATGTATTATTTACAATAATACTAATACTTTTTTTTAAAATCACCATCACCAAGGTTGGGCTCCTTATCAATACCACTCGCACACGGGCTAGCAACGTCTGGCTCAAGTTGACTGTCACTAATGCTAGTGTGACTACTGCTTGTTGGGTTGGGGACATTGGAGTACCAAACCCACAGATATCTTCCACAGGAACATGCTCCATCCTTGGGGAAGTAGCAAGTTGGTCTTGGAGATCCCGTTGATTTTCACAGTGCCACCTGAAACCGTTAATACAAAACTAGTAACTGGATCAATTATGGAATAAACAAGAAATGAGTACTATTAAATTAGGAAAAGAAGCGCGCCATAATGAGTGCGCAAAGTGTCGCTGATAAGGATTAAATCTGACTGGTGCATAAGTACGGGATGAGTATAAAAGAATACCCCAACTTTGAAGGTATATAATATCAAAACCAAACAACCTACAACCTTGATTGACCAATCAAATGAACCGTGAAGTTTGTTTACCACGCATCCATAAATGTTAAATGTGACCACCACTCATGGTGGTCACAAGTTTAAAGTTCACATTTCATCTCAAAAAATTATTTTTTTGGCATAAAATTTCCTAAAACAAGTGTTTGAGTATCAGTTTTCACTGCTAATTTTTCTGCGCTGAAACTTTTAAAGTTGTCTTCAGGCATGCATTATACTTTTATATTTATAATTACCCCACAGAAACATAGGGTCACTATTTTAGAGACATGTTCAGGCAGGCGAGTCGACGGAAAGAAAGGGCAATGAGGCAAATGTTGAGTGAGAAGGTATCGGTGTAAGTACTCACGCGCTTCGAGGCCTCGAACATGTAAAACAGCTTCAAGAAGGCAGAATAATTAAATTTATTGCTGCATTGTATTTTGTGTCAGCTTGTCTTTCGAGCGACTAACGACATTAGAAAAACACAGGATGCCTATGAAGGGAATGCATGGTAATATTTAATGAAATTATGCTACACAGGAAATTATTGTATAAATATTGTCAGCTGTTCTTATAGCGCGGTTCCACTGTATGTGGATACATCTATGATATTAACTGAACAAATGGATAAAACATTTTGACAATTTCAATACTAAGTACTAATTTCGATACGCAGTTAGCTAAACCAACATAAAATGCTTTACTTACCATTAGACTTATGTTTTTTTTTGTGAAGAAAGCAGTTATCTTCTGTTCTTGCATTGCTGTATACTGCTTCATTATGTCTCGTCAGCTAAGAAAACGGATGGGAAACAAATCGGATACAAACGTCAATTTTGCTATTCATCATGGATATCAGCTCCGGAACAAACACGGAATCATGCAACAAAAACCATTCTGACAGTTGAAGTTTTATGTATAATAAGCATCCGCATTATTACACGTGACATCGACAGTTGAATACAATGTTGAACACATAATAGTGACGACGTGATCATCTAAATAGCCAATAACGCAATGCATGCGAGTTTCTTGGTGGCTGCCTGTGGAGGGATTACAGCCGCCCCCTTCATGACCCATTACTCTTCCCATTCATGATCATCGCCCCCACCCCAGGCTGGTGGCGAGGCGGGGAACAACGCGCGAATGCGCTAGTGTTTGTGGCAGTATTCACTAGCGTTTGTTCAAGCCCTCTTACTGTAAACCGATGCATGTCAAGACTGCTTGGGTACCGTACTATATCAAGAAGACCCCGACAAACAACCCCAGGTAATCGCTTATGCCAGCACCTGTCTTAACTCTACCGAACAGAAAAACCATATAAATGAGCAGGAGTATATCGCGGCAATCGCGGCGGTAAGAAAATACCGATACCAATTGAAAGGACAACATTTCATACTCCGCACCGATAGTAAAGCCCTCCAGTGGCTGCGAGAGTTCAAGAATGCGAAAGCCAAATTGGAAGGGTGGGAAATATGTTTCTTACAGAGTTCAACTTTGAAGAGAAACATCGTCCGGGGAAAACCAACGACTTACCCAATGCCCTGTCCCGCCAACCTGATACCCAAGGGGGCATCAAAGAGGACGAAGAATATTTGTACAGGGGCAAAATGCCATTTTTTGTACGCAACATACTTTTTTAATGATTTAAAAATTTAGTAAAATTTAAAAACTCGCATGTACTACAGAGTGTAAGACATGCAAAAGTTTTGGGCATGCTACATTTTACATTAAATGATGACGAATAAAAAAGTCCATGGTGTAGATATAACTTTACCTCAAAAAGATATAAATTGCATCGCACATTTTTGGTTATTGTCTCAGACTCCAAGATGGCTCACATACGCCGATCTTGCACGTGAAAGCGCGCCTTTAGGCACAGTGTTGCTAGTTTTCTTCCTGCCAGAACCAGGTCGATATTGTCGCTCTTTTCAGTGCTTGTATTCTTCTTGCGGCGCGAAGTAATGATCTCCAGGAATAAAGATGCCTAAGAAG
Organism: Clitarchus hookeri; assembly: GCA_002778355.1. Classification (NCBI taxonomy): domain Eukaryota; kingdom Metazoa; phylum Arthropoda; class Insecta; order Phasmatodea; family Phasmatidae; genus Clitarchus; species Clitarchus hookeri. The sequence continues at coordinate 368,824 of NQII01000408.1, read as the reverse complement.
AACATATAGTTTACGGATGTAATAACTCACCAGTAAAGTCTCGATCTCGACGCCCAGGATGTCACTTTATGCTACTGACTTAGCTTTCTGCCTACGTCCACTGAGCTTCACTCCCCAAGTCTTATTTTTCGCTGTCAGCACAATCTGTATACAGTCGCGCCATTTATCAGCAGTTATCCCGCATGCTGCTAACCGCCGTAACACACACGAAACTGATACTGCGACGAGTCTGAACTAAAATGTGTTGTATTGGGTTTACGTTGTGTAGTTGTGTACAGAAAATGCAAATGCGATGGGTCATCTTGAACAGTTTGTGCTCCTAACCATTTGGTAATGCTGGCAGGTCTGAGAACATAGCTGATTCTGCTTTTTAGCTATATGAGCATAATATTCCGAACATGGCCACGAAGATCTCAAATTACTTTAGGAAAATGCTAGATAGCAAAAAACAAATTACCAGATTAAAAATTATTCATTATAACGAAAGTGGTATGAATATACTCGTATTTTACCTACCTATAAAAAATTAACAGTTTCTGAATGCATAATTGAACTTAATCCGCGGGTGTAAAGTTTACATTTTTGTGTTTACAACTCAATAAATTTCTTAACTACAATTTTCAGTGACAAACTACCAGATAACACAAGCAGAATTTAAATACTTATTCATAGTTAGGATGCTTCTGTTACCAGTCGAGACTCCATTGGGATGTGAATGGGTGTATCCGTCGTCGAATGTTGTTAAGTAGTATTTTGCGTTTGGTTAGCCTGTCCGTTTATGTGAAAATGCCTCACTATGTAGTACTAGAGATACTAATGCTAAATTAAACTTTAAGGCAGCATATACCATAGAATTAAATATTTAAAGTATACTACCAATTACGGTTTCGATTACCTTCTGTTAGGGGCCCGTTTTTAGATGTGTAGATGTAAATCTTTTAATATATAACTTTGAAATTTTTTTCATGTGAAGTATACAGTCAAAACATGTTATAAATAGTTCTTACGGTAAGTCGGGTAGCAACAATGTTGTCTGCCAACATACCAGTCAACTTGACCATTCTGCCCAGCGGCGACGATACAAAGCTTCCTGATTTCAAAGCTCGAGATAAAAACCAGTTAATAAATAAAAACTTTATTTCTAATAAAAAAATTGTCTGCAAAAAAATTTAAATAATTAAAAACATTGCCCCTGATCGTCCAATCAACAGTCGATACTATTGTTGTGACGGTATTTACTGGTACAGGTTTGTAGTTTAAATATTTACCGGTTTGCTACAAAACTAAATGCTAAAACAATATGCACATTTCTTGCATATTTAAAATTTTCTTTTTGACTGTCCCACAGTGTTTGCTGAAACTGTTACTTATGAAATATGACATAAATGCAGTTTTTAAAATGGAGAAGCCGTGAAGCGCTTGTATCAGAGATTTAAAGCTTCCACAGAAAAACGAAGATGCGACCGCGTTCCGCCCTGCAAAATGGAACAACTTGGTAAAAAACCGGCACTCCTACTTTGTAACCATTTCAGATATTTTTCTGCAAATAAATATATACGTAATTTATTAGTTTTCCAAAGATTCAGTCATTCTGGTTTTCAACCCTGGGTAAGGAATTCGCTAGTAGTTCTGCTGTATTTTGTTGCTAGGATGTCATAAAATTTACCATCTTAAAAGCCATACAGATAACATTTTGATAAATTAAAAATATAGTGCAAAATAATACTACCTCTAAAATATACAGTGGTGTAATAACATTTTTACGAGTTGTGATCAGGCCTTAGCTGAGCGGCCTGCCTGATCGCACCTTCACATATTTATCCAGGACACGGGCCGTGATTGCTGAAATTAGTTATGAAATCGTAAACCACATAAACCCCCTCCACCGGCCATTAAACGGGGACGAAGTAGCCTATATAGGGTAGTGTAGCCCGTGGGCGGTGTCTGTTTGTCGTTGGGCCATTGGAATGAGAAGACAACTGAAGGTGGGTGTGTCCGGGCGTCGACTTCCGACATCTTAATCAGCCTTAGGTATCATGAACAAGGTGGGTACTCTCCAATTAGAATTTACTTAGAATGAGGCTGGTTAAATCCTTATAATTTAATATAAATTAATATTTCAGTATATTTTATAGCTCCTTCCGCGCATCTTAAATAATGTTTATATTGAAATAATATTTTACAACCTTAATGTTAAACACATCCCTTTTATGTAGTATTCATTACATAACTGTTATCAATAATGTGTTAGGCCACTAAAGTCCCGTTTAGGTATGATGCTGAACCATAAATCATATAACACCACGTTCTATCTAATATATATAATTGTTATATATGTATTTATAATTTTTGACATAAATTTTGAAGAAAATTCTGGTGTCGATCCAACTGATCTTCCTCCTTTAATTATGGAAACCGAAAAAACTAAGCAGCTTATGGAATTGGAAGATCACCCCCGATTCTGCACGTTGGGCTCATATAAGCTGGAAAAAGAAAAAGACAGTGGATTATTCTTTACTTTAGTTTTCTTTTGTGAAAACGGCGACTCCCGTAAGTACGTGACGTCTGACAGCTCGTAAGAAGTAAATTATGCTGTAGTGTGGTGTTCTGTTTCTGTGGGTATTAGTCAAAGCAACAGAGGAAAAATACGTGAAAGTTTTGCTGTAGTCGTGATTTTTGGCACATATATGTTTTTTGGGTAGCTGAACACGAATCTGAGGTTTGCCAACACCGATTTTGCTCGGAAACATGTTTTTTTTGCAAAAAAATGTGTAAATTTTGGCACTTTTTTTTTGGTTTTGCCCATGTGTCTTACTAACTATGCGTTTTTTTTTCTAGAAAAAAAAACCAGTCTATACTAAATGAAAGTGGACAAAATTTGCTACATTTTATTTATATTACTTTTTTCCTGCGATCAACCATTTAGCCGCCAGAGCGCGCTGAAAAACGGCAAAAAAACAAAAAAGTGGAAAACGCGATTTACAGCCCTTTACGACCAATTCACGCGGAAACTATCTATATTACACAGATAGTGACCATGTATGACATTAGTGATGATATACACATAAGAATACATGAAATACATGAAAAATACATTTAATGTATTTAAATTTTTTTATTTAATATAATGTAATGTAGTGTACATTTAATGTAAATGTAAATTAAATGTAGTTTAATGTTTTTTTATGAAGTAGATGGTTAGCAGTGAATTATTATAGTACCTAGTCTAGTGCTGAAGTTGTGGTTTGTGGCGGCTTTAGCTGCGCGGTGGCAGATGTTTGACTACTAGAAAGGATCTTCCGGATGTCCCCTCTTGAAGTCTTTCAAGGTCTCCCTTGTATTGCGTGAGTCCTGGGCGTCTAATAAACATCCAATATGACCCCTCAGTTGCTTCGGAGCTTATTTCGCGATCGTGTCTGTCGCCAAGTGAGTTAAAACTATGTGAGTTTTCGCGATGTCAGAGTGTTTCATTTGTGAATCTTCTCTGGAAGATGGAAGTGCAGTGGAAACCGTGAAAGAACGAGGTATCGCAACGTTTGTGGAGGCCAGTAAAAAAAGAAATGATAAGAAGGGGACTTTTCTAAGGGGAAAATCATCTGTGCGTGTGCATGAAAAGTACAGGAAATCATACGTGAATGAACGTATGATTGCTGCTTTCCTGCATAGGCAAGTGAAAAATGTGCCAACCCCGCCTCAAGTAACACGATCAACAGTCCCTGAGTTTACTTTCAGAACCCATTGTTTTATATGTGAAGTGGCCAAAACTGATCGATTTTTGGCCTCTGAAGCCAAAAATCCATTACGTGACCGCAATGTTGTGTATAAAGTTCGTGACAACACAAGGGTTCAGAAACTCAATTCTCAAAGCAGCTCGAGATCGTGATGATGATTATGGACGTGCTGTAATTCGTTGCATCGAAGCCGTCGATGATCTGGTTGCATATGATGCACAATACCATCACAAGTGTCATGAGGAACTGTACGGAAACCCTAAGACAACAGCACAAATAAAACGTGGTCCATTTGCCGAGGAAATCGAGGCGGCCTGTTCGTAAATTTCCTTCTTTTGAGGCATGCCCACAATTGTGGTCAGAGAAACTGAAACAGTTGTTATTTATGATTTATTTCAAGTTGATATTCATCTTCAAAAGTTCTGGATTTTACGGATGTTCCAGGGTAAATTATAGCCAAATATATCAACATTATGAGGGCCAAAAGGGGGAAGGCGGCTTTGCCCACCCCAAGTGAAAGTGCGGAGGATGCAAGGAGAGGGCAAATTATAAGAATGTAGGTGTAATACTTTAATTTGTGTTTGTAATTAAATATTAATCCTTAAAAAAAAAAACGATTTCGCAGACTTCATAGTTACGCTTAATTATTTTTAAATGCGTTTTGCGTTATTTGTTTACTGATTTCGTATAACATTTAAAGAATGGATAAAATCAACGGCGATGATAGTTCCATCTATTTGTCAACATCTGTACTATTTGTTTACACTTGTTAGTGATGTCTTGAATTCTGATAGGTTGGCGTTAAATGCTAAAACTTGAATGTTGGCCAACTGTTAACGCATTGCGTTCGACATTTAGCGTCGAAGCAACGTTAAACGTAGATTGTAGCCAGTGCCATTACTCTCCATGGATTCATGACTTATTGTTACGCGTTATTGTAGTGTCAAATCGATTGTAGCCAAGTATTTACGCTGCAATCGGGCTTGGTGCTTATCCATCATTAAACGGCAAAAGGTGTTATACAGGCCCTTATAGGATATCAGTTTATTCAAAAGATGCGTGTATATTGAAATAAATTAATATCAGTCCTTCGGTTTTTCCGCAGGAAGTTACTGAAAATTACATTTACGTTTGGTAATACAAGTAGCTCGATGTTCAAACAATTTTTGGCGACAAAGGAAGTTCATGTATATGCTTCTAGGCATATCATTTTATTCGCGAGATGATGTCCATCGAATTAGTTAATATTTTGTTTTAAAATCATATTGATTTTACGCCATATACAATTAATTAAACACCAAAATGTACGAAAAAAAAAGACGACCATTAAACATAAACGACAACATCTTCGCAAATAATAATTCCTTGTTTTAATGTATTGTGTAACATTTTCAGCCGAAACCATTTGCTTTGAAATACTAGTGATAATAAGTGCAACTATTTTGAGTGATGGTGTTTTGTATTTGTGTATATAAACTGCTTGTGCTCCAACTTGGACATTGTGTGCTAGTGCGCGGATTGATACATATGCTGCAAGTAGTCCCTACCATAGCCCCAAGATCGCCAGAGGCTTTCAACCATAGCGCAATTCTAACTGCTGCCTTGGTGTGAGGAGGTCGTTCGGCGCTCGCTCGCAACCACTGCCACTTCTTTGAAAGTTTTATTGCTGTATTTGCGCAGTGCTGCGGCGTGAGTGCGAGTTACTCTTCGCCCCAGTGCACAGTGCAAACAAGTTTCTATTTCTGTTAGAAGAGGACTGCTAGTACTGCAACTACAGTTCCGGGTTCTTTTAGCAGAACTCGGAAAAAAGGTAATTTTGCATATAGTCGGTTCATGACTGGAAGAAACTTTCTTGAAGCCCTGCTATATATCTACTTTCAAGCCCATTTCGTATCCTTCTGCCAAAGGGTAAACAAACATTGCCATGTGGCAGTTACATGGCAATGTTTACATGCAATGTTTACATTCCACTGTGTGTGTGTACATGTTTTCGTACATGCACTTACCCATCATAAAAGTAATGTATATATTATTAATGGATATTCCACAAGCGTAAAGTTTTTAA